>VZDJ01000072.1:4270863-4304986 GCA_008694505.1 Cyanoderma ruficeps | reverse complement strand
ATCTTCACCTAGTTTTTTTTTTTTTTTTGAGGCAGCTGTAGTAAAGGTTACACTGCAAATTAAACAAACAGAGCAGCTTTTCTTCAGTGCAATCATCCATGTGGTGCAGGTTTGCCATTCATCCATAAGTATCCTGACAACTCAGTAATACAGGAAGCCTATGATACACTTGAGTCCAAAAAAGAAGTAAAAAACCCAAACAACCCCCAAACAACAACCATCCTAATTTCAGACAAAACAGGATGTACAGTTTTATTCCTGCACTGAACTGCTTTATATTTACTGCCTCTAAACTTCAGGGTAGGGAAGGAGGGCTGGAACTTCCTTTTAAACTTCTAATTAATTGTTTGCAGAGGAAAAAAGAACGGGGAGGGAAAAAAAAAAAAAAGCAAAGCTCTTTGAAATGTTTCCACTTTAAACTGGAGCTGAACGCACTGCAGAGGCCCTGGCTGACTGTCACTGGAAGTGTCCAGCTGGGGACATGTGGCCACCCTGGGCAAGCCAAATGTGCATCCCTTGGAAGGGGAAGGTGGAAGTATCTGCCCCTACCCTGCCCAAGTAGTACCCAAAGCCCAGGGCCATCTTCCAGCATGCCCATGCAGCTGGTTTTCAAATGCCTCTTCTTTCTGTTGTGTGCATTGCTTTTTGTTTTGTAGATGAAGGGATGTCTGTGTGCTAAATAATGGGATTCTACAGTTTCATATTAAAAAAAAATTGATGGGAGGGGAAAGTAGAAAAACTGATGTGCTTGAAGGTGGCAACTCCAAGGGCAGAGGGGTTACCCAAGGCCACCCATTGCCAGCTGAAAAGCTGAGTGCACCATGAGGAGCTGCATTTAGGAAAATCCATGCTGCTTCTCAACTTGGTGTGACATCTCCCCTTAGAGAGGGGATGAACATGGATGAACAGGATGAGAGCTGCTTTACATGCTGTGGTCCAGTATGGGAGTGAACCGCTTGCTGCACGCATGTGGAGCTGCCATTGCAAGGTCAGCTGTTTTTTGGGTCAAGATATAGAACCAAAAACAGGACTAGGGAGGTACTGGGAGACAGGGCTGTGTCTCAAGGAGGGCTGTGATACATCCTGCTAAATGAGCTCTTTGTTTTTGGGCAGCTGCTGCTGACAGAGCCAGTGGAAAGCTGACATGGAAACTTGCCTGGGAACTCCCATGGCCAGGGAATGGAAGGTTCCAACTGATGGCAGCTCTGCACAGCAGGGCTTTATGCCACTTGTGTAAGTTTTAATCAACATTGCGCATCCAGCACAAAGTTCTTTAAACCACCCTGTCTTCGAAAGGGCCGGTTTGCAAGGGTGGAGAGCATCTGCCACTCCTCTGGAGTTATGGGAGGCTGTGGGTGGAAAACAAGGTCCTTTTGAGGGACGGCTTCCGATGGCACTGCAAACCGTTGGCATGCAGAGCTTGCCTGGCTGAGCTGGAGGGGTAAAGGCTGCCAGCCTGCATGTGGGGAAACCAAAACAGAGGGGGTTGCCTTGGCAATGCTGGCTTGTCCACATCCTGTGCTCTGCAGAGCAACCGCAGCGACTGGGGATGAAGGTAGAGTTTGCAGAAAAGCTGCAGTTTACTGGAAACTGCTGTGCTGTGTCACTGTGGCAGAGGGGAGAGAGCTGGAGGTCATTCTGCTAGTTAATTTCTTTAGGGCCAATCCTCAACAGGCTCTTATGTCTTCATGAAGTTCTCTCCAACCTAACAAAGGTCAACCTGCTCCTCTCAGCTGAGATGCTGCCTGACTAAGCAGGAGTGGGCCTGCTCTAAAGTGCTCCCTGCATGCACAGTGGGAGCAGCAGCAGCTCTGGGGGCAATTGACCTGCAGGGTGTGCCCCAAGTATTTCTGGATGGTTTCAACACTCCTGTGCCCTGTGGCCAGCTGCAACAAGGGACTTGTGGAGGTGACATGAAACCAACTGATCTACAGCCACCCCCATTTCCTTAATGCAGATAAGACCACACTTCGTGCAGTTGATGCTAAGGAGTGCAAAGCAGGAATCACATTATTAAACAACCATTTCCGTCTGTTTCTGGCCTTATGTCAGCTTTATACCAACTTTCCATTGCAGTGACAGCTCTGGTTCAGGCAAGGAGAGACTATTTTTTGTTACAGTCTGTGAGCTCCCTGATCCACCCAGCAGAGACACAGCTGTGTTGTCACACGTAGCACCTATCTTCCCTGCTTGCACCTGCAGACTTAAAGGAAAACTGGATGAAACCTGACACCGAGGGTGAGCAGTTTCCTTAGCAGGGATTGCACGTTGCTGTTTCGGAAATGGTGACTAAGAAGGGTTTTGCCGCCGGTCTCCCAGAACTCGCAGCAGGCTACAGAGACCTTCCTCAAACGTAAACGACAAACACCAAAAGCCACCACCCAGCAAACACGACCAGCTGAAGCTTCATCTCATTCCCACCACCATCAAACCTTCCTGCCACGCGTAAATGCTTTCATTCCTAAAGGGACTGATTTGGAAAACTACTGTTATGGATGTTGGATAAGAGGGTTAAAGTGAAACTATTTTGCAAGCCGCTGCCTGGAGCCCACTCGTCGCCACCGTCTGCACACGCGCGGCTGCCGTCGGCCCCGGGATCACCAGGGCTGTGGCCAAAAGATCAGTTCTGAGTTTAGGTGAGCGCCACTGTCATCCCTGGGCGCACTGCGAGCTCCTCCAAACTACGGTACGGTACGGCAGCGCTGCCTCTCCGGGCGGGCAGCAGCCTCCAGCCACGGCCCTCCCTGGGGTCCATCACGTGTGGTTTTGGTTACAAGAGGCTCAGGGGGCTGCCAGAGAAGCTGCGGATGCCCCATGCCTGGAAGTGTTCAGGGTCAGGTTGGACGGCGCTTGGAACAACCTGGTCTAGGGCGCGGTGTGCCTGCCCATGGCAAGGGGGTTAGAACGAGGTGGTCCTTAAAGGTCCTTCCAATCAAACCGCTCTAGGATTCTGTGGTGTTCAAAACGCGTGCAGCTCGGGTGCCCCAAAACCCCGGTGCCGGGCAGACTGCCCCAGACGCACAGACACAGTCCCCTGAGAGCTGGCTGCTGCTCATCGCTCTCTCCCCAGTGTACTGTTCTCGCCCCCTCCCCCCCAAGCTGCGCGAAGCACATTATGTGGCCTTAAAATATATACATATAAAAGGCGAGAAAAACCCTGAATTTGACTAACACAGCACCGAAGGTAACACCTAGGGAACCCCAGCCCCGGCTACCCTCCCGGACCCCCAACCTACCTCTGTGCCGCGGCCCCGTCCCGCCCGCCGGTCCCGGCAGCTGTTGCGCGGACGGGAAAATGGGACGGCCCGCCCGCCTCCGCCCCCGGCCCGGCCCCGCCGCCCGCCCCGCCCCACCTGGGGCTGCCCCCGCACCCTCCGGAGCCCCGAACTGCGGGGGGAGCGCACACACGGCGGGGCGCGGGCCGGGCTGCGGAATTCCGGCTGGGAGAGAGGCGGGGACGGGGCACAAAGTAGTCCCGAACCTGGAAAGAGGGAGGGAACCAAGTGTCTGGCTCACCGGCCTTTGCTGCAGCCCAGGTTTTCCCAGAAGTGTTTTTGGGAGGGCTGCAGGGTGGTGATGCCGCTGCTGTGGTGGGGATGCAGGGTAGAGCTCCAGCTCCCCAAGAGCAGTGCCAGGAGTACCACCCTGGACCCCCTCACCACTGCCACCCTGCTCCCTCTCACCTCCATCCAGCACCCCATGACCACCACCCTGCATGTTGTCACACCTGCACTGCCCTGACGCTCACCCTCTGTCCCTGGAAAGGGGACACTGCAGGCAAGCAGGAGGTGATGGAGCATCCCCAGGACTGCTCCTTGTCCATGCAGCATTCAGGAGCATTATGAGTGCTATACAATCATGGATAGTGATGAATGTTTCAACCTGGGAAGGCATTCCTGGCTGTGCAGGGTTTAGTGGTGGCCTTAGCATTGCTGGGTTAAGGGCCGGTGATCTCAGAGGGCTTTTTCAACTTAAATGATTCTGTGATTCAATATTTTCAAACTGTGATCCCAGTTCCATTGGGATTCCCACCTCCACCTTCCACTTGCTACTTTCTCTCCCACTTCTTTCTTTTTAACACCATGGCAGTGATATCCAGGAATTGCTGAATCCCAACTGCCTTCCAGTCCAGGGCTCTACAGCCTCCACACTGTGTTGTGATTCTGACAGCTGGGCAAGCTGCGACTAGAAAAATGTTCTGCTGGAATTTTTCTGGTTGGACTGAGTCTTTTTGGATTGCAAAACCCCGACATTTGCCCTCCTTGTCCTCCTTCGTGCTCCAGAGCCAGTGGCTTGGCTTTACTGCTTCAGCCTTGGTGCTGACTTGTCGAGCTGGGGTAGCCAGGGCTATCTGACCCTTCAAGGCTCCTGGAAAACAGCCTCACATTCCCAGTGCTGTGACTTGGCAGCACCAGGAGCAATGCACTGCTGGGAATAGGAGGGAAAAGGGATAGAGAGGAGGGTGGAGGGATGGAGGTAAGCTGGCTGCCAGCCTCTTCCACCCTCCTGCTGCCTTCACCTAGTCCTGGGGTCAGAGAAGTGAGAGATCCTCAGAAACACACATTGTAGGCTACAGCTTGTGCTAACTGTCTCCTCACAGCCTTGGGGAAGGTGTTTATGCCCTGTGGAAAGCACCAAGCAATTTTTCCCTAAAGATTTCCTGCTTAATGCCAGGAACTTTCCCCTTGGTTTTATGCTGCCGGATGAAGATCTATGGGCTTTGCATCATGTGGCTCACTGCATCCTAGTTTCTCATATCCCAGTTCACCATGTCCTGACTCATTCCATCCCATCTCTCCATGTCCCAGCTCACCCCACTCTATTTCTCCCCTGTTCCCTGACTCTATCCCAGCCCCCCACTTCCCAGCTTACCCCATCCCAGCTCTCCCCCCTCACTGAGCTGCAGCCATTCCCTCTTTTGTGGGTACCAAATCCCCCTAGGAAAACATCCTTCCCAGGGCACACAGAAGCCACCTGGGTGCTGACAGTCACCTGAGGGGTACCTGAAGACTCTACAGCACCAGATAGCACAATGCCATCTTTGAACCCCCTCTAATAGGGTTGACTAAAAATATTTATTATGAGATCTTTCTGTGGGTGAGCGTATCTGAAAGCGTTAGGCTTCAGGGTCCCTGGGCCTGGGAAAGTGAAAGCCCAGCCTGTCCCTGGCACCTGAGATATTTGCTTAATTCCCTGGGCAAACAGCCTCACTGGGGCTCCATACTTTCATATCACTAATTTAATTTGGCAGAGGCCTTGACAAGGGAGGAGCTGCTGGCCTTGCACCTTCCCCGGATTTTCGGGGGCCCCCTTGAACACGATGCCTTGGCAGCCTCTTGGCTTCAGGCAGGAGTGCTGTTGTGATGTGGCAGAGGTGGTGGGCACTGCTGCTGCTGCTGTCTTGGAATGCTGCTACCTGTGAAGGAGAATCTTGATGCCATCAAGGGTGGTGATGTCATTAAACTGAGCTAGGAAGCACCAGATAGACTTTAAGAAACTTAGAATTAATGCACGAATATACAAATATAATCAATCCACTGCTCTGTCTAAGCCAGCATCATCCTCCCCATAGCTGACCTGTAAAGGTCCCTTCCAACTCCAGCTCAAATTCCATAGTGGTCTATAGGAGATGTTTTCAATCAACCTAAACAGCATGTGATGCTTGACCCTGTGGATGTCTCCTGCAGCAAGGTGTGCTAAGGCTCCTTCCCATGTGGCATGAACAAAAGGTACATTTGCAGGGATTTTGAAGCTGCCACCTCCTGGTTTTGTTTGGCACGAAGCGTATCTGAGATCCAGGGAATCATGCTTTGTTTCTCAGAAGCTTTAATGGGCGGGAGGAAGCCGTGACTCAGCCGCTGATGAATCACTGCAGCTCCAGATTGTTTCCCTGCCTGCTGGTGCCCCTCAAGCACAGGAACTGAGTGAGCCCATGCCAGGCAAGCTCCTGTCACCTCCTGGGATGTCAGTCTGAGCCCAGGCCTGGGACCAGCTGGAAATCAAATCCCACCTCAAGCTCCTGTTTTCCATTCATCCTTCCCAAAATCCTTATTTCCACGTGATATCAAAGCCTTTCCCATGCCAAAAAGCACCCTGATAACTTCAGTTTCCTCCTAAGGCCCCCATCAGCCCCTAATTTGATTTTGAAAACACTACTCATTTTAAACTGAAGATAGAAACACCCTCTTGCTTCCCCCTTGTTTCATTGAATGCAGCTAATATTGTTACCAGTTTGCCCTTCTACACAGCTGTGAGCTTTACTCCTTGATAACACCTAGCTGGTACCCAGGATCAGTTTATTTGGGGTTTTCTCAGCATGGTAGGATGGGGGGAGTGGTAGAGGGACTGCAGACATGATCACACCTTTCTTTCCCAGCTGCTTCCTCTGCTCTCTGGTGGTGATTTCTATTTGCAGACACTAGTCTGACTTAAAGTAAGCAGTGGAAAACTCTGCTCCCAGAGAAACATTCCTCTCATTTTTCCCCAATGCTTCTGCCTTTTCCCCTCCCTCTCCCCCTCCCACAAAAAAAGCCTGCTGTTTAAACACCAAAAATAACACATGCCCTGGTCGTGGTCTGGATAAAAATAGCAGCTCTTGGTATTTAGCAGCAGCAATGAGTTTTCTGGCTTTGGAGGAAAATGAGGAGGAGGGATGGGATGGTGACTCTTGATGCACGAGTGGAGGACAAACGCAAATCTGGTGTTTTGGGAGAAGCTGCTTCATCCCCTCCTCTCCCTCATTACCAGCTGGGCTCTGTCCCCTCCAGGAAGGGGGAGCTCTGGGGGTTGCTTGGGCTCAGGTGTCCCAGTCTCACCTTGGGCTGTTTTGGTGCTGCCCTGAAGTGCTGGGGCAAAGTCCCATGTAGGCAGTGATGGGGGTAAATGCTGCTCTTGGGGAAAATGCCCCAAAGCTGGTGAGCTTTTGGGGTTTTGCCTCTTGCCCACCCATCACTTGGGAGGCTTTGCAGCTGGGCTTGCCAAGGTGCAAAGGATTGGAGGGATGATTTGCAGGATCATCCCTCCCTGGTGCTTAGACAAGAAGAATGCTGAGGTAGGGAGTGAGGTGGGGTCCTCAGGTCCCTTCTCAAATATTGCTTGATGCTTGTGTTGAGAAAGCTGCAGTATAAGGGACCTGTGTGCAGGTGAGGAGGAGGGTGGTATGTGTCTGCTCAGGGCACAGTTCAGTGTTTGAGCTGTTTAGAGCTGATTGTTTTGTGCGTGTGAGCCTTCAGGAACTCCTTCCTGAGGAAATCCTACAGGCAGCGCTGGTGGAAGCTAAGGGGGAGAGGAGACACACTGGGGTGGGGAAAGCTCCCGGGCTGGGCGAGTCCCGACAGCGTGACGCGGTGCCTTCCCATTTGGGAGCACTCAAGGATCAGTTCTGCAAAAGCCAGGGAAGGAAAACCTGTTGGTGAATGGGGGTGCTCCTTCCCCCAGCATGGAAATGGGGTCAGTGGCAGCATCCAAGGGCTGGATTTGTGGAAGGTGTGAATCAAAGGCAGAGTGATGCTTGGGCACAGTCTGCTGCCTCCCAGGACCAGCTTATGCCCCCATTTGTAGGAAGCGGTGGCTTGTGCCTCCTCCAGCCACCCCCAGGGGTTTCCCATGCCAGATGGGTGTTGGATCTGATCTGTCGAGGTTGATTTTTAGGTGAAAAACTGGTTGTGGCAGTCATCCCCTCTGTCACAATCCTTCCTTTGGCTCAGCCCCGTGCTGCTGAGGAGCAATCAGTGGCCATCCCTCAATGCTGGCTTCCCCCAGAGCCTAGCTGAGGTGGGCAGGGAGAGCCAACCCTGGTTTTTAATGATATGCAGATGCCAAATTAGTATTTTGATTATTTTCATTACTTGTTGCCCTCCATAACTCACTCCCATAGGGGAAGCTGGTCCTGGAGATCTGTGGTGAGCTGATATCCCTTTGGACACAGGATCACATGAGGACTTTGGCTGGTGGTATTGGAGCCATTGGAATGTTCTGTGCTGCCCTTGGGGCTTAGCTCCTGCCTAGGGGTGGGACTATCTGACCTTTGTTCTTCACAGATCAAAGTCTTCCTGCTCCTCATCTTGTTTGCTGCCGGGGGCTCTGTGGGGAGGATGCAGCTGGGTGTCAGGGCTTGGGCAGGGCAGCTTCTTGGGAGCTCACCCACCCACCAGGAGGGAACCGAGAGAGAAATGCAAATTGTGGGTGAAAGAGGGGAAAAAACACCCATGACCTTTCTCCTGGGGGTGCTTTTGCCTCTTTTCACCCCTCTGCAAGGGAGAGCAGGTTCCTGTATTTTGAAGGGCAAAGTCCCCCTCAGGCAGGCAGCAGAGGCAGCCTTAGCTTGTGGCTGGGGAACCAATCCAAGGGGTGAACAGGGAGATGCCATCTGGTTTTAGCCTGACTCGAGTGCAGCCAGGGGACATTGGACCAGGAGCAGGGACAGACACTGTCCCCAGGAGTGGGGGAACAGTACTGCCCTGATGCTCCTCCAGCCCCATCCCCTCTGCTGCTCCTCTCCCTAGTGCCGGTTTCCAACACCCGAAATTCTTAGAGGGAGGATTTCCTACTTCATCCCACTCCATCTCTTGCTTTTAAGGAGGATTTTTCTCGTAACCATTTGCAGAGTTACTTCCTTCAACCCCCTCTTTTGTTGTGACATCAACAAATGCAGGGGACAGCATGGGGACAAAGGCCTGTTGTGATGAACAGAGGCGGTTTGTGTCTCCACCATGTCCTGCTGTGCTCTGCTCTGCTGGTCAGCAGCCACACCAGGCCCTGGTCCCTGTGAAGGAGCACTGCCAGGGAGATAACCTGAGTGGGAGCAAGAGGATTAGCCATACTGCTGGGAGAAGCCTGCTACAGGATTGCTGCATCCTTTGATGTTCCTACTGACAGCAGAAAGCAGTCCAAAAATACTGGAAGGGAAAGGACTGCTGCTATAAGGACAAGGGCCGGATGGGTTCACACTGGCAGAGGGCAGGGTTAGAAGGAATATTGGAAGAAATTCTTCCCTGTGAGCATGATATGGCCCTGGCACAGGTTGCCCAGAAAAGCTGTGGCTGCCCGATCCATGGAAGTGTCCAAGGCCAGGTTTGATGGGGCTTGGAGCAAGCCAGTGTAATGGAAGCGGTCCCTGCCTATGGCAGAGGGGTTGGAACTAGATGATCTTTCAAGGGCCTTCCCAACCCATTCTAGGATTGATTCTGTGCTTGTTGAAACAAGTTGCCAGCAGAAAAATTGCTGGCTATAGCGTAGGGAAGGGAGATGAGCCTGGAGGCTGCTATTCACAGCATTCCTCATCCCAGGGAGAGGGGTCACATCAATAAAATTTAAAATCCCTACATTTAGATTTGATGAAAAGCGATAATTTATAATTTCTTTACACTCTACATAACTAAACATTAGAGCCTGTAGCCCCAGGAGTTAAAAATATAAAAATGGGAATGAGAGTTTTAAAAGGGATGATGAACACATGCCATCTTATGAGGGTAAATTAAAATCTGAGAATGTTGAAGATAGTGCTATAAAAATCACATCTCCTAAGCCATAAAGCAGCTGTGAATCTGTGGCACAAAGCTGCCCCTTCATCAACCTGCTTCAGCTTTGCTCTTAGAGGTGTTGCACCTCCTCCTGTACCACTCTGTGCTCCTGGGCCAGCATTTCCCTCGCAGTTTTTTTGGGCTGAAGCTGCAGGATGTGTTGTTGGGAATGTGTTGCTTGAGCTCTGGGTTTGGGATGAGTGCCCAAGGTCCTTGCTGCAGACCTTTGTACACCCTCCTGATGTTTGCTGTTGGAACAAAGTTCCTGAGCATCACTCATGCAAAAAGGGGACTTTGGAAAGAGGGCTGTGATGAAATATCTCTGTGTAAAGTGCAGATGGGGGGGCTGTGGTGGCTGGAAGTGCCTGAAGAGGAGTCTGGCATGCCTGGGAAGGCATGCTGCTTGGAGTTCCTGGAAATGTGAGATCCCACCACATGTAGGACCATGTCTAGATTATGGTGATGGTTCTGAGCTGTGCAAGGGCAGAGGGGGCCAGAGCGATGAGAGCACATGTGATAGGGCAGGAGCTCGCCAGGGTTTAGTGTGATGGGTTAAAACACTTCCTGGCTTAAATCAAAACTTGTAGTATTTAGAAAAGGGCTTTTGCCAGCTTTCACTCCTTTCTCATCCCATCTGAAACGTGGAGCTGAGCCTTCACTATGATTTTGGGAGGTGGTTATGATCCAGAGGGATGCTGCAGCTCCCCATGTACCTGCATTCTCTAGGTACCAACCTCTGAGTGATACATACCTGCCTCTTGTTATTGGTTTTTGCCATAGGAAGACTGTATTTCCTCCAGGTGAGCTTTTTGGGGGGTTCTCTGCAGGAAATGGAGGCCTGGGGGCCTCACTTGGCCCCAGACATGCTGAATGAGGAGGTACAGTGGAAGGTGTTGCCCTTCTCTTAGAGACCATAAATGAAACACCCTGGACTGGGTCATCTGCTTGGCCAAGCGTGGTGAGGCTGGGATGACAAATACCAGCACAGGTAACCCTTTCTCCCCACCCCAAACACATCCCCATCCCTCAGCTCCTCCATGCACAGGCCTTGCAGTCTTCCATGGCACTGACTACCCTCAGACACAGAAAAAGCTCATTTATTTCGGACAGCTGAGTCCATCAGGCTTCACACTTTGATTTTGGTGTACTAAGGGTCATGGACCAAGGTGGGGCATCCCCTCTCTCACAACTTCCTTTTTTTGTCTCACGAATCTGAGCAAGAAAGAGAAGTTGAGAAGTTGCTACCAAGAAAACTCCCCTGTTTTGTCTCTCCAAAATCAAATTTAGAAAATATTGAAGTGGTCTGGCGGAAGAGCTTCTTTCGAGCTTTCTCATTGTGTCTGGCTACGTGTCGAATGTGAAAACTTTAAACAAAGAGTTTGGGTAAAGACTTCATGTGAAATGAGAGGAGAATTTAAAAATCTTCTGAAGTTCATATTTGTCCTAGAGATTTTTGCTGGAGTTTTGTTTGGGGTTTTTGGTTGTTTTCTACTGGGAGAGTATTCTGCTGGAACAAGCCTTTCCATCTGTTTTTTAATGCCGTTTCCATCGTGTTGGGAATAGATTGCTGTTTAAATCAGGCAAATGGTTTTCACTGAAGATTTTTGGGGTTATTTCCCTTTGCTCCCAAGCATTCATACCACAGCTTTGCTTTCTCTGGCTGCAAATTGCAGAGCCAAGAGCCTCTCTAGCTCATGAGAGCAGCTAAATTTATTAGCAAATTGTCTGGTGCTGGGCTGAGGCCAAGGCGCAGCTCTCCTGCCTTCCTGTGGTTAATGGACTGACCATGCTGACCTAACTTCATGGCTACATTATTGCCATTCATTTTAACAGCATTGTTGGGCCGGGGGGACTTGGGAGTCTCTGGTCCCACCTTCTGCCCAAGGCAGCCCTGAGGTTTGATGAGGTTTTTTGGGGCTTTTTCCAGCCTGGTCTTGAACACCTACAAGGATGGAGATGGCACCATCAAACAAAGCTGGGCTGCCCCAAACCTTCCTCCCACTGTTTTTTATGACATTGCATGTGCTAGGTCTATCAGCTGCTCTGTTCCTCCAGGTTTGAATGTGAATCCATGCTAAGCCCCCCATGCTGCTCCCATGGGATAACCAAAGATCAGGGATAGGGGGTGCATGTCCCTTCTTGGCATGAGGTTGGGGCTGGAATGTTGCTGGGCTTGGATGTGTGAGGACCCTGGTCCCACCCCACTCCTGGACAGGCACACAGCTCATTCCTTCAGTATCTTTTATTAATGTATAGAAAATGCATTAAAAAAAGGAACTATACATAGCCTAAGAGCGGTCAGGACTAAAAATACTAGTTAACAATGGTTAACAAGCGTTGATCCCATTCTCCAAGCTACATTTTCATTACAGGGTGGGAAGGGTTGTTTAATATATTATTTATTTATATTATAGATTTTATTTATGCATTTATTTACTTTTCTCTTCCTCCTCATTTGGTTACAGTGTTTTGTGTTTGAGTTCATCAGAACCTGTCCAAGACATTTTGTAGCCTCTGTTCTCCCTTCTTATTTATGTTTTTAAACTTTTTTTAACATATTAAGAACATTTCCAGGATAACACCTGTACATACACAGGGGGTTGTTTGTTTGTTTGATTGTTTAGGTCTTTGTGTCACCATCCTTCTGTGAAACCACTGATATCTGAAGAATTGCAGGCTGGGTATTGAGGCAGGTCTAGGCGTTAGGTTCTCCCAAGGAAAGGGCCTTTCCCCCCCACTTACCCCAAATTTCTCCTCTGGATGAGGCAAGGAGCTGCCACCACCATCAGGATTTTAGGAAAGGGGAAGGTGACCCTGGAGGTGCTGGTGGTCCCCAAGGGGCTCTGCTGGGTTTTATGGCCATCCCAGGGTGCTTGGCTGGCAGAAACAGGGATGGGCTTCTTGTTTGGCCCCAGGACAGAACCCTTTGTTAGTGGGTGTAAGCATAAATTAGAGGGGTTTTTGGGGGTGAGAGTTCATTGCTGGCAGTGTTTGGTAAAGTCAAAACTTGTGGCCATGTCTGGGGGGACAGGATAGGGGGTGCATGGTCATCCCTGGATGTGATGGTGGGGACATAGCAGGAGGGCAGCTCTGAGCTGGGATGAAGGTCATGTGCTGGTGTGGAGGTGAGGCACCACGAGGGTACTTCGGCTCCTGCTATATATTTTATCAGGTTGCTCTGAGCCTGTTGTGGGCATGGAGACACCACTGGCTGAGCCTTCACCAGCTGCATCACTGGGAGTGAAGGTGGCATGAGCTGTGCTTTCCACACCTGGGCACTTCACCTGGCACAAGCATCCCTTTGGGAAGGAGGCAAAGGGTTGGGGAAAGAGTGCATTTAGGCTGGTACTAAGCTTTGAGATGCCCATGGCAAAGTAATGCAAAGATAAGGAATAGAAGCAGACTTCTCCCCAACCTTTGTGTGGATACTCTCCTGGTACCTTCCTAACAAAACCCAGCTACCCTTGGGGGGAGCCTGGCCTCTCTCCTTCTTCAAATTATTCATTTATAGATGCTATCACTTTACTAAAAGCAGCTTTTCCTTTCAGGACTCTTTTTTTCTTTGGTTATGATTTAGTGCAGTGTGCAATGGGAAGGTGGGCTTGGAGAATGGAAACAGAGGAAAATGAAAACTGGGCAAAAGATGAAAGTCCCTTTGTGTTTCCCTCCAGGATTTTGGGGTTAGAAATAAGAGGTGGTTTTGAAAGGCTGCAAGGGTCATGGGCACACACAGCGTTCTGCTGTGTGAAGGATTTGATGTGCTTCTTCCTGTTTCCTATTAAATGAGATGGCATCGTGCAGTGGATGGTGTGGTTTGGGGAACAGCCTCGTGTTCCTTTTTGGGCTCTGGAACCAACCTGAGCCACACAAGCCCAGGATGGCAGTGGAGCCACCAGAGCCCAGTGACAGTTTACATGCTCAAGCCAAGGTCTCTCAAGATGAGCACTGCACCAGATCCAGGCTTGGTTTCTGGGAATTCTAGGGCCAAACCTGGTCTAGCTGGAGAATGAATTAGCCCATCCAGTGATGGAGGGTGAGAAGAAACTACTTAATCATGGGCCCACTCTATAGCATCAACATTAAGGACAAATTTGCTTGAAACTGCTGGCAGGAGCTTTGTCAAAAAAAAAAAAAAAGGAAAAAAAAAGGCAATATAGAAAAATAACTTTCAGGGAAATTGTATCTTGTTTATGGACAATGTGAACAAGGGACGATGGCCCAAATGACTGGGTTATCGTTGCTGGTTTTGTGGCCAGGCTTGGAATGGGTTATCACCAGGAGAAAACCATGATGTGTAGAAATTTTTCCTTTAAAGGATTGTAGCAACTGTCTTTCACCAATGCCATGGAAAGGCAACATCCTGGTATCACATCAGAGGTCAGGGACCAGCACTGATGTGCAATAGCACTGAAACACTGGATATTGTCTCCAAGAGTGTCTTTCATACCTGACCATGCAGTTGGGTCAACTGGGCTGATTCATCCTGGTTACAATCTCCTGCACATCCCTTGTGCAAGGGACAACAGACATGAAGATGGAGAGATATAAGTCAGTAAACCTGTTTAGAGAATAATCAGCCTTTTTGAGGATCTTCTTTTGAACCTCCTAGAAAAGCTTGGCAAACTTGGATTTTCTGTTTGAGTCTTATTTTTAAAAAGAGAGGTTTCTTGCCTTTCACTTGACTGTGAATGATAAGTGTATGTTTCCACTGACATCTCTTCCTTTCACCTGGGTAGGTAAGAAAACAGCACCATCCACTGCCAATCTCTGCTGGTTATAGCCACTGCTCCATTACAGCTTTTGTTGGGATACTTCTTCCTATAAATTCTTGATGGTTTGGGGAAAAATTTACTCTGCTCGTCTACTGAAAGCTTTCTTAGGCTTTAATCAGTTCCATCTGCTGCTTTTTGTTGGCTTTTGGGTCTTAAAGCTGGGTTGGGTGCTCAGGAGATGTGACATGCAGCTATCTGTGACTGTGGCCATGTTCTGCAGGAGATTTCATCATCTGCAGCATCTGATTCACCTGTTCCTCAGCTGGTTGACTTGTTGCCTGATTTGATGCCAAGAGGAAGCACGAAGGGACACCTCATATGAGATGTTGCTGAGCATCCTTTCTCCAGGTCGGTTTGTAAGCTGACCACAGGAAGGACTGGGCCCTGTATCTAACCGACCTCCGTGTCAGCTGTAATTTCATGTGCCAGTATGTGGCATGGAAAAGAAGGTTATGTTTCCTGCTTAATGCTCTTCTTCAGCTCTGCAGCCATAGTGAGTAACGTCAGAACATTAACGAGTGTGACCATAAAAGATACACTGGCCTGAATTATAAGCTAACTGCAAAGATGCCTTTATGATGCCATCTGAAAGATGTTTTTGAGACAAAGCAGCTTCAGTGTGATAAAACCAGACAGCAGTGTTTAGCATTCGTAATGTGCCTTTGGCTGCAAATCCAGTGATGAGCTGCACTGTCCTTGGACGCAGGGATGAGTCCCTTCTTTGAGACCAGGCCAATGACAATGCCCAGCATTGATCAGAGTCCTTGGCAGAGGTGTGACTTAAGCATGGTGGCCATTTGGGCTATATGGAGGTGGGGTCAATGACAACAGGACACAGACAGAGTTATCCAAAGGGTCCATCTTCCTTGAGACAGGAGAAGTTAAGGATGGGAAGAGCGAACTCATTAATTCTTCCAAGGGCCTGGAAGTGCTCCAAAATCTGAATGGAATTCCTTCCAGGAGGGCAAACAGTTGATTTCCTGTTAGAGAGATGACAATACCAAGGCACTGAGATTTGGGTCCCCCTTGTGATGGCATTGAAGAGGAATTCTGTAGGAGGAAGGAAATGGGCATTCCTCAGCTTGCACTTGTCTTCCCTTAGCTGCATTGTCATAATTCCCTGTGTGCATGGAGGGCCATGAACAGGAGCACCTGAGCTGTGACAGCTGTTGGCTTCAGGTTGGGCTGCTGTTGTGTGATATCTTTTTATTGCTGCTCCTTCTCTGAGTCTCTTTTGTTTGGGACCAATGACCTCAGTGAGAGAGAGCATGATGAAATGTAGAAATAACAGAGGAAATAGGTCCTAGATTTCAGGACTACGAGTAGGGATTTTTCTCCTAAGTCTTCTAATTTAAGTCCTTTCTTCTCCATCACTTCAGCATAACCCAGGCAGATGTCATGGACCTGGAGTGGGTTGAGTTCAGCTTGGAGGAGTGGATAACCAAAGTTGGGGCTGGTGGAGTAGTTCTTATTCCCACACACGCCATATGCACACGAGGATGACTTTGTGGTGGGACCAACAGATGAGCTGTGGACTCTCTGGAGTTTGCCTACATATGCAGATATTTGCCAAGCCCTCCTGTGAAAACTGGGGATGGGATGAGCCTTTTCTCATCCTCACTTAGTCCCATGTGTCCAGAGCCTGCACACAGGGGAGCGACGGGCCTCTGCCTGCTGGAAGAGTTGGTGTCTACAGGATGGCATGAAGCTTGGGACCTCCCTGCCAGGAGGGGACAGGGAGGCAGGGAGAGGACAGGTGTCCCTGGTCATGACTGGGCTGGAAATGGCCACACCAAGGTACCTGTGGGGAAGGTTTCTGCCACAGGCCCCGTGACAAACATTTCTAAAAGGGTTTGCTGGGGATTTCTATGTGTTTTAAAAAAATATCAAAAAATCTGTCTCTTTCTCTTTCTTCTCATGTTAAGGGCGAGAGTATTGGGATAGGGAGACTGGAAATTTGGTATTTCTCTGGGACAGACGCAAAGCAATGAGGTCTTTCCTTTCCCATGGCCTTTCCTTATGCCATGGTTCCCTCCAGCACTTGTGAGGGGCAGGTTGCTATCTCAGACGAGTAGTAATTTTTTTTTCCCTTTTCATATTATAAAATACAAACAAATGACAGAAAAGGTCAGGTGGTGGGAGGCAGGAGGGGTTCAGCTGGCTCAGAGCTGTAGGGACCGTCGCTTCCTCCCAGAGATGTTACGGTGGTTGTAAGGTCGCATCTTCATTTCCACAAAGGGGATGGAGAACTCGTGGCCTTTCCAATGGTACCAGTTAATCCCCTGGCAGGAGGGAGAGAAAGGCAGAGGGTAAGGAAAGACCCTAACAAGGAACTAGAGTGGGAGAGAAAGGAAACAAGGTTGATTGCTGTAGAGAAGCTGGAAGGAAGAACTTGCTATAGCAGCAGCAAGCAACTCCCCTGCTTCTATGGCTTGATTGTACTTTCCCCACTGCTCAAAGGATGATGAAATTTCACGTAGGTAATTTTTTTTAATCTAACACACTATAACAAATGACTATGGCAGCATGTGTGAGGCACAAAGCATTAGCCTAGTTGGCTTGAAGGTGGCTCCCTTTGCTCCAGCTCATATGGTGAGGTCATGCCACCAGTTCTGACCCTGGTGCACCAATCACACAGCCCCAGCCCTAACCTAGGCTTGGTGACATGTTCCCCTGGAAGAAATTCCAGAGGCTTTCAGCCCAGCTCTGCCCTTACCTGACTGTGCCGGGACTCTCCGTACTTGCCGTTGAGGTTGGTGCGGTGGCAGTTCTTATACCACCAGGCCCCTTTGTAGGACATGGCACAGTTGGTCACAGCAACATCGTTGTCCCTGTCCTTGGTGGAGAAGGGGCGTCCCTGGTGATAGGTGAGGGAGTCTCCTGTAGAAAGAGGTGCCATTAAAGGTGATGGAGTCTGAGTTATCCTGTCTTTTCACCAGGAAATTAGGATATTCTGTTCTGTGGTAACCATTCCAATCAATGGCTCAAGCAGCTGACAGTCTGGGAATAAAATTAATTGGAATTGTTCACAATTGGTTCATCTGAGGTCCTCTGCTGTCTGTTTAGGATCAGTGCAGACTATAGCAAATCTTAGAGACTTCTTGGCTTTGTCAGATAAAGTGTTTGGTTATGTGTTTGGATCTGAATTTCAGTGTTTCAGAAATTAATTCAATCCCAGATTTTGGCATCCCTGATATCCCAAGGCTTGGCTCTGCTATACAACTTCAAGATGCTTTCAGCCTCCTTCTTTCCGGTTAGCCAAAGGGAGATTTTTCTCTCAGAGACCGAACATTCATCTCTTGAACCAAGATGCTTGGCCACCTTTTATCTCTTTGGATAAGGGGAAGAAGTTTTTGGAAGGCATGTGATGCCTTATTCCACCAAAGCCTCTGACTCATCCTCCCTAGATAACTAGAAAGCTGCTTTTGCATGAAAGAAAATCCAGAGTTAAATACGGTTAATAGAGTGATGTACTCACAGGAGACATTCTAAACATGCTCCTTGGTAATCCCTAACATATGAAGTGGACCCATGCTGGCTGTGTGTAATCCAGCCAGGGAGAGACTTATTAGAAAACCTCTTGGCAAGGAGCCATTTGTTGAGCTCCCTTAGCTCAAGGCGGAGCAGAAGCTCCTTGGCTGGATGGCTAGAACCAGAGTTTGCATGGCGAAAGGGACAGAATTATGTCTGCATGACCCTATTGCTGCCATCTTTGGCAATAGGTTGGGTCCCTTGTGCCCTGAGATTTGAGGTTAGAGCAAGTGCTTTGGTGCACACCATCAAGATTCCTGTCACTTCTTTTCCAGTGGCAACTAACTGGTATTGAATAGGGAAATTCCTGCATCTTGGGTATGTTGTGGGGTTCCACCTAGTACATGGTGGAAGTTTTGACATGGAGGCTTGCACTGGGCATGTCTATCCCAGATGAAGGGGGTTCATTGTACCCCTTCTCCCTTCTTGAGGAAGAGAACCCCTGAGCCCTCTCTCTAGCACCCACTCTTTTCTGGTGGGCAACTCTAACTCTCCTGAATCAACCAAGCAAGTAGGTGTGACAGTGTCCTTGCAAAACTTGGCAGTGTTTGGCCTCTGTGTGAGGAAATGACTCAGAGGATTTCAGATTTTTCCATAGCTGTGGAAAGGCAATAAATACAGCCTCCAGCACAACATCAATAGCCAGCTGTGGCTATTGCCAAGTGAGATGACACCTCTGATGATTGACCTGCTTATTTGAACAGCAGTGTCTCTGATATTAAATATTTAATTCCTCAATGGAAAATTCCATGTCCTTAGTGGGATTTATCAGCCTGGTTTACATGATGGACTGCAGGAAGGCAGGAAGGACTATGGGTTTTTGTCTTGCCACTCTAGACAAGTGAGATTTCATATTGGGATTTCCTTTACAGTCCTGGACCAACCAGTCACAGGATTTCCCAAGATCCTTGTTGGCCATGAGGCTGTACCTGAAGTGCCATTGTAGTCCCCAATTCTCAGTTTGTAGAGGCTCCGGGAGTCCCCAATGGAGAACTTGTCGTAGTAGGCATAAGCTGCTTCCTGGCCGTCCCTCATGTCTATCCGCAGCTCGTAGCGCCCTTGGGACGTGATCTTGTGGATGTTGTCCAAGCCTGTCGAGACAGTGCAACGCCCAGTGAGACCTGGTGCCCTGATCTGCTCTGTGAGCAAACAAGGAAAGCTCTAGGCAAATAAAACAGTAGGGGAAATGAGAGCAAGGAGAGGAATCAAAGAGCAGCAGCACTTGCGATGACTCTGTGTATCTCCTGTCACTGCTGGGGTCTGAGCTCTCTGTCCCCACTCGAGCTTCACTTCCCTGTGTCTGTGAATGGTGGGTTCAGATTTCTTCATGCTGCTGAAGCTTGGAACATTCACCTGTTAAGCCCTGGTGTTACTCATGTTGTTGTTAAGCTCCCATAAAAGCCAGAGTGTGTTTAGGCTGCAGGTCCTTTTGGCTCACGTTCAAGTTTCGGAGGAGCATGCTCAGTTTCAGAGCTGTGCTGTCTCCCACTCACTCCTTTCCTGCCTTCATTGGATAGCTGACTTTGTGGCCACCAATGCAACCTGCAGTCATCCAATGGACAATGATGGGGTTTGGTCCATGAAAACTGACAGCATACCCCCCTTCTCTTCTAGAGAGAGCAAACTAGGGAGCTGCTGACCTTCACAGTGTGCCTTTATGGGGTGTGCCTCTGCATGAGTGCCTAAGGTAAAGGGCAGGGAACGAACAAAAAGAAAACTGTCTGAGGGAGAAGGTGGAGGAATGTGGTGAAGGGCAAGGACCCAACAGCTGACACAGTGCTCATGGAACTTAGGTTTGATACGTCAATGAAAGGCAATCAGGGAAGGTCATACCCAGCCAAAACTCATCCTCCAAGTTTCCAAAGCCAACCCGGTAATCTGCCCATTTCCGGAAGAAATCGGTCAGCCCGTTCTGCCGCCGCTGGAAGACCTGATGTGGAGGGAGACCAGGGGGAAAATCATAATGATGGAGATGAGAAATGGCTTTGCCAGGCTTTGGACACACAAGGTAAAGATAGTAACTTTTCTTTCTATTGTGCCTTTCAGGGGAGAAATTTGCAATGCCCATCCAGTTAGCCTTAATTGCAGCCATACGATTAATTCATGTGCAGGTGTAGAAACCAAAGAGATATAGATTATGTCCAAAGCCAATCAATGGTAGAATAGGAAGGAATTGGCCTTCGAGGTTTCTGCTTTAACTAGCACATGGTGCCTCTGGTTTTCTAGCACATAATTCTGCTTTGAGCTGGCTATTTCTGATATCCAAGGGGATGCTGTGAAGCAGAGTAAGAGGGAAAGTTACTGGCTAGAAATCAGCGTTTGAGGAAGCCCTTTTTTTTTTGGTTTTGACTATACATCTAGCAGGGTTTTGTGTAATGTGTTTAAGTAAGAGTTTGACATGAATAAGATCAAAGCACCATGGCATTATTTACTTACATTGTCAGTCCATCTACGTCAAGACAAGCAGTGTTTGTGCAGTTCAAAAGCCAAACAGGCATTTGTTTCTTAAGCTCTCCTGTGCAGACTCAACTGGGGTGACGCCTGACACCCGCCTTCTGCAGGCAGCATGAATCATTCCCCGTGAAAGCTACCAGCCATTAATTTCATTTCTAGGACAATAAATCAGCTTCACTCACAGATTTTGCTCTCCAGAAGCACTGCAAACATGTCAAATAAATCAAAGGGCATTTCTCCAAGTGTAACTATTATTACCGGAGCGTGGGCCATTCCCTGTGGCGTGGGAAATGAGGCGTGTGATGCTGAGCCTGCTGTCATTCCCGTGCTTTGCTTGCTGGTAGGGGCTCAGTTAGTTTGTGATGGGGACAACATGCAGGACAAGCACATGGATACTCACAATCCAGCCACCTCCATCAGTGGTCATGTCACAGTACACCGGCACCCGCTGGCCGAGGTCCCCGTTGATGGAGATGGTGTAGATCCCGCTCAGCGTGTCTCCGTTCATCAGGTGTTGGGCGCAGTCCTGAGGGTTAGCAAAGACACGTCCTCCTGAAAAATAAAAAAATTTAAAGAAAAAAAAAAAAGGCAAAATTCAAGCAAAGAGACACTTTTTCCCCATGACTCAGGCTCCACTAGTTACAATCCAGGAAAAGTCTATCTTGGCTTCTGCGTTCCAAGTAATTCCACGAGGTGGTGAGATTTTACATCTGCTGTCAACCTCAGAGAACTTACTGGAAAAAAATGTGCATATATTAATTATTCTTCCATATGTCATATACTGGAAAGGTGCATGGTAAGATCACGATGAATGATGAGGGATGTCACTTCTTGGACCATCTTTCTGCACTGTGTCTGAAACCCTGGGGTTTAAGCTGTCACCAGCATATTTAGACAGCTGTGAAAATACCAAAACCTGTTCTCCTCTCAGGATCCCAGCTCCAATCAAGTTTCATAACTTTACTCATTCCAGGGGGATTTTCCTGATTCTCCATGCCCTTGGAAATGATGGTGGGCTTATGCTGAGCTAATTGTCACTTGCAAGCTGAGCTGGAATGAGGCTGTGTGAGATGCTAGAGGTAGGTTGCATGGGCTGTGTGACTGTGCTACAGGTGTTCTCTAGTGAGGAAACATCTTCTTTTGTGGTCAGGGTTTAGGAGAATCTTAATTATGACAATTGTTTTGGCAGTACTGGAATGTCAACTCTGGGAACAATTTTTTCTTATTTAAGATGAAAGAGGGAAATACATATTTTTCTTTGGTGTTGGTATGTATGGATGATGGAATAAAGGAGCGTGGAGCTGGCAATGTGGACGCAGTTTTCAAGGATGTCTCTGTAACAAACTGAGAAGGTGTGAGGCAAATCTTTAAATCTTCTATGCTGTGTGTGTCCATCACAGGTGTGTAGTGTCCCACAGGACTAAGGACAACCCTTGTCTGTTGCTTCCCATTTGGCTGTATTCCCCACCATGCTGTGACATGAAGACTTGGAGGTCATTGCTGTGTCCAAATGTTGAAGATCCCCTCTTTTTTCCTCCCCATCTTCATGGTTTGTAGCACAGTCTGGCGAGAAATTGTTTGTTTTTTATAGTATCCAACAGTGAAAACTTCTTCAATGACAACCACTTTGGGCTCCCCTGAGCTCTGTGGAGATTGCTTGTTTCTTAATTTATATTCATATCTTTAAGAGCCAAGGAGACCTTGAAAGATATTTCAAACCACTATAAATTATAAATACTGTATCTGTTTCTTCCCTTTGTCTCATCTGTATACAATTCCCCAAGAACCTTATGCAAACATGAAACAAAAGAGATTGAGCTATTAATATGTCAGAGGGAATAGAAGAACCCCGGGATGTGTACTGTAAGCAGAAGGAAGCAAAACAATTTAAATTAAGCCTGGGTGGCTTTCTTTACTTTTTTTTTTTTTTTTGTCCTTAAAGACAAGTCCTTGTTCTCTGCAAAGTGCCTTGATGCATTGCCAGAGTAAACTGAATTGCAAATCTGGATGCTTTGATGAGAGATGCTGTCCATGGATTGCATTGCCTTGCTGATAGCTCCTGGTTGCTTCTGCCTCATCAGTATTGGAGTAAGTGGGGAGAAACTGACTTGTTGCTAATGACTATCTTCATCTTCACAGCAAGTTAAATGTGTTGGATGCTGCATCAGCTGGCAATGGGGACTAACGTTGCTGAGGTCTGACATTTCTGTTTGATGGAAAAGGGTGGTCTCTTGCTTGATGTATGTGGGTTTCTGCTGCTTTATCCCACCTGAGAAGTCACCCTTACGCAGCTTCATCCCTGACTCCCAAGCAGCCTCAAAGATTACATGTGTTTTTCTTTCACCTGCCTGAATTGTACTGGCTTTATGCACGTGTGTAAGAGGCAAGAATAACAGGAAAACCTGTTTTGTAGATGTATTAGAGAAGTAATTTCTTCTTTTGTTGATATAAATAGTTTCTGTTATTTCTTAAAAGATTTCCATGTAACTGAGATGGGGAAGTGTATCCACAGCAGGTTCAAAGAAAACTCTCCTAATTGAACTGGCAGTGCAGATGGGAGGAATTTTGGTGGACATCATCTCGAGACTTCTCAGTGCTGTTGATGCCCAGGAAAAACGTGACTGGATTCAGCACTGAGCAAGATGCATTCTGTCTGTAAGTGCCCTAGCCATGCTTTTCAAAGAGGATGAGGGACAATTTGCTTTGCATCATTTCTGTTATGAGCGGTTGCAGAGGATGAGAGCAATGGTCACATTCTCATGCAAGCTTCATCCTTGGAAGAGAATTATTCTGTCTGTGAGGGTCATGGTGGCTGTGGATGCCCACCTCTTGATTTGAAAGGAAACCATTCCCATTACTTTAATGCCTTAGTGGACTGTGAATGCTCTAGAATGAGAGTGGGGAGGAATAATGCAATTAAATAAAGTGCTGGCTCTGCTGTCTGTGACTCCTGGTGGTGGTGGAGATGCAGCTGCTTGATATTTCCAGGGATACCCCAACCCTGGAAACTGAAAACTTTCAAGGTCACCTGAAAACTTTCAAGGTCAATTTCAACAGGGCTCTGAGCAACCTGATCAAGTTGAAGATGACCCTGCTCACTGCAGGGGGATTGAACTAGATGACCCTTAAAGATCCTTTCCAACCCAAAGTCTTCTATGATTCTTTGATATTTGTGAGTAATCAGATAATGTCTACTGCATGGGAGGCACTGGCTGAGTCTTCTCCCAGGAGCATACCTGCTGATATGTGTTGTTGATTTTAGTGGGTATTTTTTCCTCTGTTTATGCACTTGAGAACAGACATGGGCAAGGCAAAGGGCCTGGTAGATGGTTTCTGGTCTGAAGATCGAATCCCCTTGCTCTGGCCTGGGTCTTGTGTTTGAATCATAGATCCTTCAGCCATTAACTTTTGTAGCGAAGCAGCACTGTGGGTCATGGCATTGTAAGTACCCCTCTATGGATCGTGATGGAATGCTGCCTGAGGAGGGAAAGTCCCTAAGAGCAGTTCATTCCTACCAGCATGATAGGTGGGCCAACCTCCACCTCTCTGAGAGGATGCAGGGCAAGTCCTCACCTGTGGTGAAGGTGGTGGAGATGAGGCCGCTCCGCATGGTGTTCTGGGCAGCTTGCAGTTGCACCGTGTACTCTGTGGTCTCGGAGAGCCCCTCCAGACGGATCCACGTGTCCTCGGCATCCACAATCAGCTCCTGTACATGGGTCCCAGAAGGAGGCAGACACCAAGAGCAACAGATGAGAAAAGTGATGGGGAGCCTAAAGAGCAAGTGAGGAGGGAAGGGAAGACACAAACTACCGCAGCCCTTGGAGCCTGGCTGAGGAGCGTTGCATGACTGCCTAAACCCCTGGACCGAGTGAAGGTGAGATCAGTCAATATAGTCAGCATTTCAGAATGGTTTGGGTGGGGGAAAGCAACCTTTGGAGATGGATTTAAATGCTTGCAGTCTGTGTCCTCTCTCTGCTGGGTCTGTTGGGACCTGAGTGCCCTCGATACAAGACATGACTGATTGCCCAAGCAGTGCAAGGAATAGAGCTGGCCAAACCTGGTTATCAGCCAGTTCTGACTCCTTCAATTCCTGTCATGTTAATTTTTCTGGTGTTGGCCAGTGCGACACAGCATTATTGAATCCCTTCTGCAAAGCTATTATCCTCTGGCTGCTGCAAGCCAATCACACCAGCAAAGGAAACCAGACTATTCACTATGACGTATTTCTGATAGTATTTGTTGCAGCTCCTCCAGACTGACAGATGTGGATGCACTCATTAAATAATCAAATGTATTGTACTGCAGAATTAATTAGCTGTCTGTGCCTATCTTCTTTTTTGCAGGAAGGGCAAACGGCATTTTTAGCATCTCTGCAGAATAATATTCTCCTGCCTCAGCTTGCTTGTCTTTCACAAGCTGGGAATTTCTTCCAAACCTTCCAGGTAACCTCTCTATGCCCAGACCAGTAGATGTGCCTAATCATTTTGCCTTAAGCAACCTCTTCTTGCTTTTTCCCATCATCCTGCTTAGCAGAAAGTAGTGTCTGCTGTTCTGGTTTCCCTGAGCCAGTGAGAATTGTTCTTTTGCTTTGTTTGGCTTCTTCTGCTTGTTTTATTTACCATGGTCTTATTATTCCCTGACTTAAAGAGCCTCTTTTGCGTGAGGACTCACTCACCTTCCGGCTGCCATCGGTGGATCTGTAGGTCATGACATAATTCTCGATCTCTCCCACGGGAGGAACCCAAGACAGCAGGGCACTGCGCCGTGTGACTTCACTGGCTGTCAGATTTGTCGGAGGATCCAAAACTGCAAGAGTGGATAGGGTCCAAGGGAAGTGCAATTTCTGACACACAACCACCTCAGCCCTGCTTCCCAACTCAGTACACTGAGATTCAACTTTACAACACCGAGCTACAACCCAAAGTCCATCCTCACCCTCAGTTTCAAGACCTCATCACCCATCCCTAGTCTTGAACAGACCTCTGCAAACCCTCTAGAAGTCCTTCTCTTCCTGTGTGCCATCTTAAGGGTAACAACTGTAAAATTCATGTGCTATGGGACCTGTCAAGCTGCTTGGGAGCAAAATGGGTTGTCATGTTCTTCTGGACTATGGCTTTGGGCAAAAAAAAGACCTGGTCAGGGGTCTGCTCAGGAAACCACATCCAGGGGAAATCACAGAAAGAAAGGGATGNGTGTATGCTTGTGTGTGAGTGTGTGTGCACATGAGAATGGCTGGAAAGCTGGATGGATGGAAGGATGGATGGATGGATGGGTGTTGAAAGAGTGAAAACAATGGCTGATGCTTGTTGATTAAAATTCTGTTCTTGTGTTGTCCCCTACGCTGGTATTTGGGATTGGTGTTTGTGTCCTTTTGGCACGTGGCTACCTCTACACCCAGGCTATGTAACAAAAGGTTCAGCTCAGCCTAGCTGGCTGCTTTTTCTGGGGTGGGAGCATGGCTAGGGATGAGGAGTGAGGAAAGTGATTGTACATACGAGTAGTGAAGTTGGTGCTGATGGTCTGGCTGGTGAGAGGCCCGCTGGTGGCATACATAGAGACTGTGTAGGTGGTACTGGGCAGAAGGTTGGTCAGCTGGTACTCCTGGTTGTCTCCATCCACCAGAATTGTTTCTCCTGCAACTGTAAGCAAAAAGGGATGAGTTAGAGTAGACATTCAAGGTGGTTCTCCAAAATGTGTCTCTGGATATGACCTCATGAATAAAGCACTTCTACTGCTGAAACACCATAAGGTACTGTGCAGCAGCTGAGCTGTAGTGGTGCTGTTCAGTCTGAAGGGTGGTCTAATTTTTCCCACAATCCCTATAAAGCCCAAGGCAAGGCTCCCTCCCTACCTCCCTTTGTGAAGGGCACCCACTGAGCCCTGGGTTTTGGGGTGGGAGAGAGGTTGGGGTGAGCTGAAACAGAGCCCCAGTGTACCTGCACGACGTGTAAGGATGAGGACATAGCTTTCCACTTCCGACAGTGGCGGGTTCCACTGCAGCAGCACCTCGGTGGGAGTGATATTGGTGGCTGTGACCCCCAGGGGGACATCCATGGCTGCATGGGGGAGAGATCCAGAGAGTCAGAGGCAGTAGGAGACTGGACTATGAACTGGAAGGGCATATTGTGGCATATCGCTCTATGTCCTGCCCTGCCGCCCAGACACATGTGCCTGCACAGGAGTTACTGCTGCCCAAGCTGGAGTGCAGAGATGTTATAGTTTGTACTACTCTGCTACCTGGACTGCTTGTCCACTCATTTCTTGATGCCCAGTCTGCCATGTTAAGGGTTTTCTTCAGGTTTTAAGGAGTCTGAGGATAGCAGAAGGTTTTATTCTTGCAGCAGATGCTGTTTGTGACAGGGCTTCCGTAGGGATTATTTCTGGAAATCTGTACTCTGTTTAGGAAAGGTTGTCATGATTTCCCAGCTTCATGTTTCTAGCTTTTCTGTGCCTGGTACACAGGTTTATCGCTTTTACCCATGACTGCCCATGCGTATTTGGGATAAACCTTGCTGAGACATACTTCAAAAGCCCACACTGAGCCTTTGCGAGCCCTGCTTATCATCTCCAGCTTGTATCTGGCTGGTGTGAGGTCCAGCTTGCTCTCAATCACCTGAGTATTAGTGCAATACTCAGGACTGCCAGCCCTGAGCAGTGCTGGACCTGATACTGTTTGATTGTTCCCTGCCCACCAAGAGCTCCTTCCCACCTGTGTACGCAGTGATGGAGGCCAGCTCGCTCTCCTCCCGGCCCCGCACGCTCTTCACCCCAATCTCATACTTGGTGGCAGGCTGCAGATCCTGGAGGGTGAACTCGGTGGCATCCCTAGAGATGGCCATACTGTCTGTCCTCCCTGCAGAGATGGAGCCAAGAGCTTTGACATCACAGCTAGCCCCATCCCTGGGGCTCAGGAGGGGCTTGGGAGGGGAGGGCAGTTCCACAAAACATTGGAGGTAACTGGGTTTCGTGCCTGCAGGTGTGTGCCCATCACTCTGCTGGCCTGGCCTTTCCAGCATTATCAACAAAACTGGGGCCAAGGGAGATGAGGTAGTTGAAGCAGATGAGGGACGTGGCATTTCAGGACTGAGCCCTGAATTTAACCATCTCTAGAGGCCATTCTATGTGCCCCTCTGTGCCGAGCTGGCTGCAGTGGTCCCTTCCCATTCTCATCCCAGATACCCCATCCTCTGCCCTGTGGCTAATCCCAGTTTTTGGTCGCTTTGCCCAAGGCAGTGGGATGCCGCCTGGGTGAGGATGACCTAGTGGCTTGCTTGGGCCACTGGATGGAGGGAGGGTTGGCAGCTGTGAGCTCAGAGCATGAACAGGAATGTTGTGGCCCATTACCTTCAGCAGCACGGTAGGATATCCTATAGTGGTCAAAGGCAGCGATGGGAGCACTCCAGTAGACCATCATGGACTCCTGAGTGACGTTGCCCACCCTGAGGTCCTTTGGTGCATCCATCCCTGGTGAGATGGAGCATAAAGAAAAGCTGTGGGAGGCAGGTCCACTCCCCATGCCCCCAACTGCCCTCCCCATGATGTCCTGTGCCTGGTGGGGGGTGTCCCGTGGTACCTGTTGTGATGGAGCCCACGACAGGCTCAGAGCTGATGGTGCCATGCACGGCCACCAGTGACACCAGGTACTCGGTGGATGGCTGCAAGCCTGTCAGGCTGGTGTGCCTGCGGGTCCCATCCAGGGTGACCTGCTGTTCCTCCTCCTCATCCCGGGGGCTGTAGGTGAGGATGAGGTGGTCTGCTGGTGGGGATGGGTCACTCCATGTGACATTCACACTGGAGGATGTCAGCTGGGAGAAGTGCAGCTGTGAGATGGGCCGAACACCTGGAAGATGGAGAGGAGAGATGCAACCCCAACCACCCGCAGATCCTTACCTCCATGTTTTTCCCAGTGCTTGTATGGGAATACTTAGAAGAGATGGGAAAGCTGAAGATCTGGGCTCTCCATTGATCTGAAACTGTGTTGGGATCAAGAGGCAGAACCAGGAGGGGGAAAATAGTGCTTTTCTCAGCTCTACCTGCAAACATCCTCCATCCCAAACCCATATGGTGGGTGATGGAACTGTGCCACAACAGATGGTATGTGTTGTCTGCATTTCATGACAGCAGACTTTTCAGCCAGAGGTCCTTGTGAGGTTCCCCAAGGCTTCATTTCTTCTTTTTATGGACACACAGGCCACCCTGACCACAGAGGACAGCAGAGGGCGGTCAGTTTTCCCCAATTCTGTCTTGTCCTTTTGGGAGCCTCCAGCAAAACAAGTGTGTTCAGTGCTGCTGGTCAAAGGGATTGTCCCACCGCATTGGTAGGGCCATCCTCCTTTTGAGGCCAACTGCTCCAGTGTGGACACACTGACCCCAGCTCTCATCCCCATCACCACCTCAAGGGTTTTGATGCCAGGGGCGCAGTGGGCTGGCAGAGTTGCCAACAAGGTCTGCGCCCTTGCTGCCATCCCAGCTTGTGTTTCTCTACCTGTGAAGGCATCCACGGTGGCCTCCAGGCTCTGCTGCCGTCCCCTCTCGGCGATGATGGAGATGGTATACTCTGTCCCAGGCTCCAGCTCCGAGAGGGTGAGCTGTGACTCCTCCCGGGACACTGTCACTTCCGAGGCCATTCCTGAGGCTGGGGTGAAGGTGATGCGGTAGTGGTCGATGGGACCTGTGGCTTTGGTCCAAGCCAGTGAGATGGACGTCTCAGTGGAGGCTGTCACCACGAGGTCCCGGGGGCTGTCGAGCTCTGTGGGAGAGGGTTGGTGCAGAGCTTTGTCCCCATGCACAGACTATCCTATGGGGGTATCTGAGCCACAGGAGCCAGCTGTGCTTGGAGCAGGCAGTGGGGCCAAACTCACCAGTCCTGGCATTCATGGTCGCTGGCACGCTCTGCTGGCTGTCCATCACGGCTGAAATCCCGATGCCATACTCCGTTCCCGGCACCAGATCTACCAGGGAGTGCAAAGAACATGAAGGGGTTTGAAAGCAGCACCTGGCAGGGTGACCTCAGGGTGTGTGTGACCCCTTCTTCCACCTCCCACAGGTGGGGACAGGGGAGGACCCTCCAGAGCATCCCTGGGGTTAGCAGCTCTCCCACAGGTCAGCAGTTCCTCTGCACATTGCAGAAGAGCTGAGCCTTTTTAAAAAGCCCTGTGGATGCCTTTGGACAGGGAATTTGGATTATTTTAGCTCAGAAACAAGCCGTTTTTAAAAGTTGTTGCTGAGGTCTGCTGTAATTGCTGGCAGTGAGACAGAAGCTCTTGTGTGTGTGAGCTGAGATGGGAATGATAAAGTACCTTTATTTTTCTCCAAAGTGATGCAATATCAAATATTGTCACAGGGCTGGTGTCTTGGAGAGAAATAAATTATGGGGAGTAAATGACATGCACATTAATTGGGAAAGATGCAGTCTTTCTGGGAGCTGAATCAAGTTCTGTTCCTTGGGGTGGACATATCCTGGGGTGCCTCTCTCAAGGAACTTTGGAATTGAGCTCATCCAGTTCCTTTCCTCTTGCATTGCTTTATCTCCGTGGGGTATCTCTTGCCTATGCCTGTCATTTCTGGTGGCTTTATTCCCCTCTTCTCTCTGCTTCATGATCTTTCCCACAAAGTTAGAAAAAGCCATAAATTCTCCAGCTCAGCCTCATCGTGCCTTGCCCAGGGGCAGCATCCCCTGGAGCCACCAAAACCTTTCCCAAGAGGTCAGGAGACAGGGACACTCTCCTCCCCTGTTTTTGTCTTGCTACAGTGCAGTCTTGGTGATGGGGAGAAGATGGACCCCCTTGGCCCTGCTCAATATGTGTCAAAGGTATTCTGGAAAGAAAAGCCTGGCAGAAGGGAAGGAGAAAGAAGAAATGAGCAGGAGGATATAAACCTTTTCCCCAGCTCTTTTGGGACAAGCAAAATTATGGTTATTTTTGTACAAATGCTGATTTTTAATAGAGACTATGGGGCAGGGCCAGGCTTGCTGCCCTTTTAAGCTTAAATCTTTGATAAACTCTGCTCAGTGCCATTCCTCACTGCTTTTCCTGCAAGTAGATGGGATTGGCTGAAAGAACTGCTAGTTCATACCATGGATCCCACCAGGTCCTGGGTGACTGGAAAAAAACCCAGTGGGTTTTGTACAACATCCAACAAGACTGGAGGACATGACTACTCTGTACATAATGGAGCTATAGGAGAGGCTCATATGCCATCCACACTATGACTATATATATATATTTTTTTTTGCTAGCAGAATGTTTTTTTCATTATTTTCTGCTATGACTAGGTTGGGGTTTTTTTTTCAGTTGGTTTGTTTATTAACTAGTACCCTGGGGACTGGAAGCAATGCATTTGAGTGATGATGGAGGCACTATAACTATATAAAAATCACTCTCTACAATTGACTTAAGAACCTGCATCTCTGCAGTTTGCTCTGGTTGAGTTTCTTGCAGCCTTGCCTGAGTCTGGCAGAGCCTTGGCAGCTTTTTTAGTTTTATTGAGAAAAACAAGAGACTTCAGGCCGCCACATACTCCAAGACGAGCTCAAATCAAGCCATGGATATCATTGCAGTGTGTGTCACTGCTGTGCCTCTGCCCAGGGAGGGGGATTTGGCCCATTTTTAATGCTTCTTCTGACATAATAAATGTCCTAAAGGAAAGCTAGCAGGAGTCCAGCACTGAGTCTCTGATCTCATCCTACTTCTCCCCAAGCATCCTCATGACAAAAACAGAAGAAACCAGCCCTAACTTCTGCATTCCACATCTTCCAAGATAACTGCTCTAATTGCCTTGCTGCCCTCCAACCTTTCTTGTGACTGCTGCTGTGCCCGTAACTTAACTTTTGACCTTCCCACTGAACTCTCTCCTATAACTCCATATGGCAGATTCCTGAGCCCTTGAAGGTGCTGGGAAAGCAGAGTCAGCATGGTAGAACCTGGTGTCCTGCCATACTGAAAAACTTCAAGATGAATGAGAGAACATTTTTGTATACAACTCTTTTCTTTGCTCAAAATACGCCACTGGGGCAGCAAATCCATAGGGTAAGCAGTTCTAGTCAAAAAAACAAGGAAATTGCATCTCACATGGTGCTTTGCTGTGTTGCTGCATAAGGTGTTTGGGGCTTTCCTGGCAGTGAGAGGTGGGTGGTGTTTGCAGCCCCTGTGGTGGCCTGAATAATGTACCACTTAAAGGACTTGCTCAAAAGCAGCATCTCTATATTTGGGTCTGCTTTGAGCCCAATTTGGAAAAAGGCAAAAAACTCAGGCAGCTTGGCTCCCCATCACTGCCCACAGGGCATCACCACCCATGGCTCTTTCCAAACAAGCAAAAAACGGGAAGGGTGAAATAATATTTTCCTGTAGATCAGCCTGAACAGAATTTTTCTCCTTTCTCACTTTGCTCCTTGCCCTCTGTATTTGCTACCTGGACAGATCCTTGCTGAAGGTGCATGACTTGGAGGTGTAGCCAGACCCACACAGGGGAAAACGAGCTTTATCCCAAGGAAAACCTTCTCTCCGGTGAACAGTAAACTCCAAAACAATGTGCCAGCACAAGGGCTACCGAGCCTTGTTGTGCTGATTTGGGTTCTCCATTGCCCGGCCTGCTGGAGAGGAGGAGGATGAAGGGGGAGGTGCATGCATACCTGCCAGGGTGGCCCGGGTGGTGGGGCCGCTGTCGCGCGGCACCAGGACCTCGTGGTAGTGCTCCCCGGCCAGGGTGCTGTAGACCACCCTGTAGCTGTGGGCCTCGGCCTCGCTGTTGTCCCAGGCCAGCTCGAGGCTGCCGGGGCTCCGCGAGCCCACCCGCAGGTTCTTGGGGGCATCGATCTCTGCGCGACACAAGGGAGAGAGGCACCGTCTCACCGCCGGGAACACTCCCCGCAGCCTTGCAGCGAGACACCGGGGAGGGGTACATCCCACCAGTGGGTGGGACATCCAGGAGGTCCCACGTGTGTCCCCTCCTCCCCAGAGCATGTCCTGGGAGGAAGGGCTGGAGTATTGGATCTCACTTCTTGTGCAGCGCAGACTGTGGGATGCCGCCCAGGAGAGTGATGCAAATACTGAGCAGTCACAGTAGCCTCAGTAAGTTAGCTTGGCAGCTAATACCATGGTTTTTCAAAATGTAAACTCTTTCCCCCCATATTAGAGTACAAGAAATTAAGGCACTGTGAGTAAGAGGAAAAGGGCTCCATAGTACCCATGCATTTGCCTGAACTACTCTTAGAAGAAAACCTTGAGCACCTTTACAGGTTCACTCACACTCAGACGTTGCCCAAAGGGTTTGTTTATTGGTGCTGCTTAGGCTGTGTACTGAATCTGCTCTGGTTTGCACAATAAACCCCTCTGGTGAGCAGCAGCTTGGAGTTGGGCACCAGCACACTGTGGATAATGGTGATAGATCTGAGTCTGGGGGGGCATTTTTATGTTGCCTTTTAGAAATAAAGCAAGGAAGGCCAACGCAGCAAATCAGTTGGGGCAAGCATCTCGTTCAAAATATTTATCTATAGAGATATGTACACACACAATTCACGTACCACAGTTATTACAGTAGGAGCCTCATATCCAGCAGTAATGTACATGAAAAATAATTTATATACCATAAACCAGCACAGAAATACACACTCTGACTCCTCCTTTATGGCACAGTAAATTAAATCTGTTAGCTATCTGCAGGCTTAACATTAATTAAAGTTTTACTGACCAGTTAGGGTGTTCAGAGAAGATATAAAATAAGATAACCATGTTTCTGGCTGTGCTGGTTTCAGCTGCTTGACTGCTGATTCCTTGGTCAAGGCACCTGCCTTGGGTCTTGATGCTGAGTGGGAGCAAGTGTCGCCTTGAATTCAGACCTGTGCTGAGCGTTTTGGTGCTTTTGAGAATTGTGCATTGAGCTATGGATGCTCTTAAGGACATAAACTGCTGCGTTCTGGAGTTCTAAGCTGTGGGTCTGAACAGGCACTGGAGCTGGTGGGGATGTGTGTCCCAGGCAGGTTCAGCCTTAATGCTACAGCAAGACATGGCCAAGATGGGGTTGGCTTGGGGTTTATCATCTAAATATGGGGGGTTGAGTCCTTCCATGGCTCGTCACTGCCATCTGGGATCACCTGGACTGCTCTGGGCACCATATGAGCATCCCTGTGGGGCACAGGGCATAAAGAGGACCTTTTGCACTGGAGGCTTAGTGGCTAAACAGCAACAAAGGCAAAGGGCAGGTTTAGGGTGTATTTTAGGGTGAGTCAAATCATTTGCTCTGCCTTACTCTGTGATGGGGTGCAACGCACCTGCATTCAGGTGTCTCCATTCAAACCTGCATCTTAACCATTGTGTTTTCATTCCACTTCTTCCTCCTAGCACACCACATTAAACCCCAGCTCACTTGTATCAGGGGAAAACCAGGTATCACTAAACCCCAGATGCAAAAACCCCTCTGTTTCTCTCTGGATCAAACAGGACAGCCCACCTGCAGACGGCAGCAAGCCATCCGCCCGTGCTTGCCAGAGGCTCGAAAATTCACACGAATTTTCTCCCACTTTCTCACACGAAAGTTCTCCCAGCTTAGCTACCTGTGGTGAAGTGGGCAAAGGCGGGCTGGCTCTCGTTGGCACCCCGGAGGGCGCTGACGGCGAGGTGGTAGCGGGCGCCGGGGCGCAGGGCCTGCAGGGAGTACTGGCTGAGGGGGGGCTGCAGGCGGAAGGTGGTCCTGCCGCCCTCCCCGTCTGCCAGCCCGTACTTCAGCAGGATGGCGTCCACCTTGGCGCGCGGCGGGCTCCACTCCACAAAGGCCACCGTGTCCGACACGTCCCGCACCAGGATCTGCGTCGGGCCGTCGATGACTGCGGGGGGGGGGGGGGGGAAGGGG
>VZDJ01000072.1:4253921-4269518 GCA_008694505.1 Cyanoderma ruficeps | reverse complement strand
CATGGATGCATGGATGCGTGGATGCGTGGTTGCGTGGATGGATGCATGGATGGATGGAGCCAAGCCTTGCTGTCGCTCCTGTGCCATGGCAGTGCTCATGCATGAAGCCTACTGGGCAAACTGTTTTATCACTTAGATGGTCACAAGGTGGGTGAGAAAACCCACTTTGGTTCTGTAATTTAGACTATGCCACATATATATATAGCTAATATACTGCATATCTTAGGAAATGACAGTATAGAATAAGGGTCTGCTGAATGCTGCACCTCGGGGCTGGAAGTTCTGGGGGACAAGCATGTGGTCAGGGGTGGGAAGGGGCAGGGAGGGTTAGAAAAAAGACATGGAGGAATTTGGAGTAGTGAGGTGAGGTCTGGGGGCAAAACAGCAGAGGAGGGAGTGCAGCTGGGGAGCCCAGTGTTCATGTAGGAGCTGGCTGTCCAGCTTGGCCAGGACCAGGTCATGCATACCCTCAGTCTTCAACTACTTCACATTGTCCAGTCATCCAGGTAATCCACATAGCAGTGTGGCATAAAACCATGCCTTTGCTGCCTGATCCTGGCACAAGGTGTTGAGGAAGAGCAAGGGTAATGGGGATGAAGCTCTGGGGGTGCTGCAGAGGAGGCAGACATGCCAGCACAGGGATCCTTCATGGAGCACAGATCCAGGAGCCCACCACTCCACCTGCACTCCCTGTAAAGGTCAACACTTGAGTTTGAAATGCCAGCTTCTATTTTTGCTGACTTCCCAGGGAAAGGAAGTTTCGGGCTTGACCAGGAGATGTCTCTATTAAGCCACGTCGAGCTGAAAGCGACGGCAAAGCAGAAGGAGCGGACTGTGCTGGGGAAGCTCAGACCTGCAACAAACTGCTGCCGTGGAGGGACCCTCCCTTCACTCTCACCGCTGCTTCAATTAGCAGCACCTTATTACAACCCTCCGGCAGCTATTTAAGTGCTGTTTCCTTTTGGAACAGCTCAGATGGAGGTAGTAGACGTCTGCCTGGCTTTCAAGGCAGACTGCAACAGATCTGGTGTGAAGAACCTCTTCTCCCGCGTGAGCTCTGCCCATCACTGCCTCTCCTTCAGCAGGGAGACCCAACTGAATTTTCTCTGGTCTACAGGATGGACCAGTGAGTGGCCAAACAAATTGGTTAGGAAGGGATATGCTGCTGCTCCTGGTTCTCTGCCCTGCTGTCTTATTTGTCTGAATAGGTGTAAGTTGAGGGCATTTAATGGCACAAAAGCAGGTGCGAGTTTAATCTGTTATATTTGAGTAAGGAATACATTTGTAGATATATTTCTTGAGGGCATTCAGTCTTCAAAATGTGAGATTAGCAGAGAAGAATAATTTATTCAGATATACAATAAAAGCAGAACTGAATCTTTACTCCCAACCCCATTAACCTCGCCACGCTTTCTGCACTTGTAGCAATTTAAGAAAGAGGGGCAAAATACTGCATGAAGAAGCCGTTGCTGCAATGTTTGGGCACCTGGGTGCTGCCAGTTTCATCCCTGCCCATGCAGTGCCAGCTGCTCTTGCGGATGGGACTTTATTTTTAGGACCAAGCCCTGGGCATTGTTGTGCTGCACCCAGGGCAGGTTCACTCACGGGTTGAGACGCTGTCGGAGGTGGGAGGGCTTCTGGCTTGTTCCTTCAGGGCCACAAGGGTGACAGTGTACTCTTCCCCTGGCTTCAGCCCCGTCTGGTTGAAGGTGGTGACGCTGCTGGGGAGCTGGGCAATCACACCACCCTCATTATTCTGTCAGGGAATGAAATAAGCATTAACCCTCCCCCACCAACTCGTGCTTTGGGGGGACTGATGCACAGAGAGGAGGTGCCCCCCATGTTGCATCCTTCCACAGCCCACTCTGCATCCCCAAATCACATTGTCACCTTGGCACACCCCACCATGGAGGGAGAAACCTGGAATGAAGTCACCCATCAAGCGTGGAGTACTCATGTTTTTGGGCTGCAAAATCCTCCCCATCCCTCCTCCCTCCCAAGCTTCTGTATTTTGCCATTTGTGCCTCTTCTGTTCTCCAGAAGAGGAAAGATGATTAAACCAAAGCCTTGGCTAGACTTGTTTTCCCTGCTCTTCAGGTGCCAGGAGCCTTTTGTTGCTGATGTATAGGTATGAAGCTGTGAGGTCTTTATTTTGCCATCCCCTGCCTTTTAACCATCTTTAGTACACTCATTTATGCCTTGCAGTTTTGCCCTGAAAAACTGTAAGGCTTTAAACAACTGCACATGTCACCTTTCCTGCCAGTGTTTGGACAAAGGATCTTTTCTTGCTGCTGTCTTCACTAATAACATGCTAAACAAATCTTTGCACATAACTCTCAATTCATATTCATCTCTTTTCTCATTAAACAGGAAATCTTCCATTTTAGCCATCAATTGCCATTTTACCTTTCCTAATTTTCTTTGCTAAATCTGCCTTCTCTTTGTCTTTTTCCCACCCCATCCCCAGTGCAGGCAGGCAGATGGGCAATCCTGCCTGACCCAGCTTTTGTGGGGCTAAGAGCGTTGCAAAGACCACGGAAAGACAGTGGAAAGAGCTCTGCAGGAAGCTGCAAGCATCCTCCTTGAGCTCCTGAGGACCAAATTAGCATCTTCTCACCCAGTTTTTGGGAAGACAGAGAGGTCAATTTTTCTCACAGAGGCTGTGATGCTGCAGTTATAACTCTGTTGTTTTTAGCCCTTGGGAATTGGTTTTGGGTTAGTTTGAGGTGTGGCAACGTTTTGCACGTACCCAAGCAAGGGCTGCTTGCAGGGCAGTAAAGGACACAGCACCCTCTACCTAATTTTAGGGGAAAAGCCGATGACTGAGACTCGAGAGAGGCCAATTTTGGCAGCTGATGGCCAGGAGCATGACTGTGACTTTATGATTTGACTCATGGATTTGAGAACTTTAAAGGCCAGTGAGCTACATCCCTTCCCTGCCCAAGACCCTGGATCCAGGAACAGCTATCCTTTTGCATCTTATCTGCCCTAAAATCCCAAAATGTTTCTGTGTATTTTTAAGCTTAAGCTTAAAAATGGAAAAGAGAACCAATGGTTTGCATTTATCTGCTTCAGGGAGATGCTGTTCAGCTTAATTCCTGAGTAATAGTGAAATGTTTGAAAGAGCTATTTTTTTCCTACCAAAAGCTTTTCTCTGATATTGATATATTTTTCAGCTTTAATCCTGAATGATCACCTGATTTTGACTGAAAATTATCTCAGGGTCTACACCTGCATTATCTGAGCTTCAAATTCTGACATAATTTGCACGTGGATGTAGCCAGCATTGCATCAAGAATCTTGCAGCAACTCTTTGGAAATGAGGGAATTGAGTTATTTAAGGCAATTGGGCCCTTGCTTTGTGCTGTGCAATGATACTTTATAGCTAAGAGTATTTAAAACTTTCGGGCCAAATTCTGCAGTTCTCCTCTGCCCAGAGCTACCTTTGATTCCAGTGAAGGTTTTGTACAAGTGAAAACATCATAATTGAGCCCTTAATCAGCATTTATTTTACTGCTGGGGCTTGAATACTCTTGTAAAGAGGCTCCATATACAATTGAAGCTATACTTATGGCTAAATGGTGTAGAAATTATGAATATAGATTAAATACTTGATGTACAATTTTTTGTTGCTGCGCACAGAAAACACGGAGTATTTAGGGCAACATTTTTATCCTTTCATCTTTTCTGGCACGATTTCTACCTGCTCGTCACTGCGATTAAAATTCCATGGCAGGAATTAAGGGTGCGTGTGACTCGGGGATGTTGAAGGTTGTTGTCTGAGAGCCAGCAGCTGCTCACTTTGATCCAGGCTGCTTTGGGGAGCTTAGTGTAGAGAGCAGGGCAAGGAAGAGGAGGAGGAGAAAGAGTCATTGCAAAGGAGGTGGAAAGGAAAAAGGCAGCAAGGCTGGAAGGGTTTTTTTTCCCATCACTGGATCTTTTGGGGGACGTTTCTTTAAGGACATGGATGGCTTGACACAAAAACTAATGGGGAAATGCAGGCTGGCAGTGTCTGGGGAGTCTGATGTGCAGCACACAAATGGCAAACACAGGCTGGGTATTTTGGGAAGGGGGTAATTGGAACCTGATTCCTTCACTCACTGGGTGCTTTCAGGGTGCCTGGGTGTACCCTGCAATGCCATGGCAGCAGTACCTTGGGAATGAAGCTGATCTCCCAGCCGTCGAAGGGGAAGGAGAAGGGCTCCCACTGCACCTCTGCTGTCGTCTCTGTGATGGTCTTGAACTTCAGCCCCTGTGGTGTGGCCAGGTCTGGAAGGGAGCAGGGGGTGGTGAACAGAGCGGGGTGGGTGTGCACATGCTCTTGTACCCATCCTGCTCCCTCTGGGTATTTTGTTATCTGGGCAACAAAAATGGGGAAACTTTTGGTAACTGCTGACAAAATTCCTTTTTCCCTGCTCCACGAGGGTTGGAGGGAAAAGAGCGAAATGCCTGCAGCTATGGACACTGAAGCATCGCACTGCACTATCGTGTGAACAGAGTGAATGATGGGGTTGCAAAGGGGTGTCTGGATAGTTTCTGGTTTTTCCCTGCCCTCTGTATCCTTAATCTTCAAGAAACCCTTCTGGAAGCTGGCATTACAGCTTGATACTCCTGTTTTCCTCTGTGCATCACAGTCCTGGTCAGGACTGTGTTTCTCCTGAGGCACAGCAGCATCCCCTCTTGCTACATTATTGCCTGTATCACGGGGAGTCATCACAGGGAATTTTCCATTCAGGAGTGGGAGTAGAACCTGAGACTTCCATGTTATATTGTAGTATTTTCTCTGAGGAAAAAAATTGCAATGTTTTGGGCCACATTCTGTGGGAATCAATCAAACTCTGGAAGCTTTTTCTTCTTTTCAGACATCCAAGTTTTCATCCAAACTGAATCTTTCTGAAGAGGGTGGACACATTTCCTCCTTTCCTATATCCCTATACAGATACTTTTTTTTGCTTTTGCTTTTTTCCTTTATTTTTTATTTTTGAAGGCTCAGGTTTGTGCTGCTAGAAGGGTTTTATGGAAAAAGTGAGTCAGCCTGAACATCCCCTCAGGATACATGGGTAGCGAGCGACAAATGCAGTAGGATACTTACTAGTCGTCACCTTGGAGGTAACGGGGATGCTGAAGACGTCACTGATGACTGCATAGATGCTGACATTGTAGGCAACACCAGGCTCCAGGTCCATGATGGTGATGCTGCTCCAGTCCCCGGGCACCCTCTGCTGGAGCTGGGTGCCCCCGGGTGCGGCGGGCTGGTACGAGACGACGAACTCGGTGGCTGCCCCGGGGCTGTCCCAAGCCAGCTCGATGGAGCTGTCGCTGATCCCCGTCACCCGCAGGTTTGCAGGAGGAGACACTGGTGGGAAGGGCAGAGGTACAGAGAGTGTCAGGGTGTGTGTGGCTTATTCTCCACTCCTGTGGGAAGGTGTGTAGGTCTACTGGTGGGACATGGGCATGGGCTGGGGGTTCTGTGCTGTCTGTGGTTGTCTGAACAGCTATAGCAAGGTAAAGGCTCAGGAGAACCTGTTGCACTAAGGGTTTAGCCTCCATCTTGGGATGAACCTCGCTAGCTTTTTGTTCACCTCCCAAACTTTTGTCTCTGGTGTCTTTAGGGACAGGGACAACAGGGAGGTAGCCACACTGTGGCGTCTCAGTGTGTTCTCAGTGATGCACTTTGCCAGGTATGGATTTCTCCCAGGCTTCACGGTGCTCCTATGGGACTCTGGGCGCCTTGAAACCCTTGCTTATCCCAAGTCTAGCTGTGCTCACACATCTCCCATCTACCTGCAGAGCAGTCCGGCCCGTCATAGCCTTCCTCGCACACGCAGAGCCCATCCCGGCAGAGCCCGCGGCCGCTGCAGGCGTTGGGGCAGTGCAGCCTCGAGCAGTCCTCGCCGGCGAAGCCCTCCTGGCACACGCAGGTGCCGTTCACGCAGTGGCCCCGGCCCGAGCAGTCGCGGGGACAGCGGAGCTGGGAGCAATCGTCCCCGGTGAAACCCTCCTCGCACACGCACTCGCCGTCCACGCAGAGCCCGCGGGAGCCGCAGCCGGCGGGGCAGCGGAGCTGGGAGCAGTCCTCGCCCCCGTAGTCGTTGTCGCAGATGCACTGGCCCTCCAGGCACACGCCGCGGCTGGAGCAGCCCCGGGGGCAGCGGGGTTCGGAGCAGTTGCTGCCTGCCCAGCCCTCCATGCACACGCAGCTGCACGACTCCAGGCTGAAATTCCCGTGGCCGCTGCACTGCGGGATGTAATCCAGCTGCCCTGCAAGGATGCAGGACCGAGGGTCAGAACCCACAGGGCGGGAGGTGGAAAAAGGTCAGTTTTGGTCTCAGGTCAGCCCTCTGAAGGACTGGAGAAGGGGAGTAGGTGTGCGGCAAGGGAGGGGATAGCCCTCCCTCTGATCGTGCCCAGCTCTGGTGAACTGATGGCTTTAGAGCTGAAAGGGGATGAATTTGTGGTACAGGGTCTTGGTGGGTGTGGGTGGATCTTTCCCTAGGGAGCAATGGCTTCTGTAACCATGGGTGCCATCAGCCTTGTGCTGGTGCAGTGCTCCCTTTGGTTTCCCTCCAGCTCAGCACTCAGTTCATAGGAACTTTCTTAGACCTCTAACTGGAAAAAAACCCCTTCCCTGGCCAAACCCTCTGCACCAGCCATGACTCTTCTGGTTTCACGTTTACCCACTTCTCCTTTTTATGGAAGAGAGATCCCCGTCTACTCTCTCTCTCTCTCCTATACAAAGTAGGTATGTACCCAAAGACGTTATCTTCATCCCTATCCTGGTGAATCTGATTAAGTAAGACAGAACTGTTGGCTTTGGGCATACTGAGGTTGTGGAAAAGCAGGGACACCGTATGGGTTCTGTGGCCAGCACCTCTAATGCCTCCTCTTTACCTGGCAGCCTTGCACACCTCTGGGGTGAGGAGGGATGATGGCGATGAAGGCACAAGTCACTGACACTGCTAATGCTCCCCTGTTATGCCCTGAAACAGAGCTGTTGCTCCAGCCAAGGGTTTATCCCAGGCAGGCTAACTTTTCCTTGCTGATTTTTACCGCTTTTCCTCATGTGAACCAAGGAAGAATAGAAACCCTTTCTGTGCTTCCTTCAAACCATAGGAAACCTTTGCACCCCAAAGAACCCCAAGCTCCAGGATTCTGTCCTCGGCTAAATTTTCCATCCTAGCTGACCTTTCCAAGCAGCTCTTCCAGTGGGGGATGTAGCAGATGCACATGTAAAAGCAGCTCAGTTACATGCTGTACCAGACAGATCCATTTGGGTTACTTTGCAGCACAATTCCCATCCAAACTGCAAATACTGGGAATGCCAGTCAGGATCTCTTCAGATCTCAGCCTCTAGTTAAGTTATCAAAAGATGAGAGAGGATGCTTGAAAGTGTGCTGGAGAAAAGAGGCTTTCCTCAGGGAAATGCCTTGGGTGGTGAGGTAAGGGATCCTGATCTCCTTTGCAGTGCAGTGAATTGAAAGCAACTCTGGTAAAAATAAATGAAATTACTCCAGTTTTAGCTCGGCACATCTGTGATGGGAATGGGGACTCCACCAAGCAATGAATGTTTAATGGGACTGTCTGCGTATGTTGCAAATAACCCAAATAGGCCCATCAGAGTTTCAAATTAATTCCTTGAAAACAGATTTTTCCCATTGCATTTCCTACATGATTTTAACCCTCACTTTGCACAGACTGCTGTTTCCCGTTTTGTCTTAGTTATTAATGCAGCTGATGAATGTGGCATTGGCAGGGATGTGGGCCGAAGCTGTGGCTGAGGATGCATTGACTTCCACTGGCCACATGATAGATGCCAGCCCAAGCCACCCTCATGTGTGTCCATCCTTGTTTCTCCCTCCCTGACCAACACACCTGAGCACTGGTTGCACCCATTTCATTTTAATGTGTCATACACATAGAGGTGTTGGGATACCACTGGAAAAAAAATCACACTAATAGCTGCAAAACTTAAAAAAAAAAAAATGCAGTGGGTACTGGGAGTAAAAGGGCTGCTTTTAATTTCTCTTCCTTTCTGTTGCTGTTCTTGGTGTGAAAAGCGGTTTTCCCCTGGGAAGATGCCCTGTGTGGTTCTCTTCACTTAGTGTTTTCCTCCCTGCAAGGAGCCCTGGTGCATTGAAGCCACGAGCAGGGCTGGGCTGCATTTGGGATGGATGCCCTTTGACACAGGCCCTCTTCCTTGAGACAAGGAAAACTATAAATATGCTGGCTTCTGTACCATGGAAATGCAGCTGCTAGCCCAAACCTTCCTGACCCATCTCATTTCAGCTGAATGCTGCTTACCTGACCCTGAGGGACAGCTGAGGTGAAACAAGGGGCTGCCTTTAATGAAGTAACCCCAATGGGACCTCTTGGAGGTCTCCACAAAAAGCACATCTTTTTATTCAGATAAAATATGCTGATGGTTTTGTGCCCTTTTTAAAAGGTTTTGTTTGCTTGTTTAATGTATTTTTGGTATTTTGTGATCCTTTTTTGTTTTTAATTCAGCTTCTCAGATATGTTCAGTCCCCCTACAAGAGGGGGAGTGATGAAGGGGGTTATTGCAAACTCCCATGGGGCTGCCTTCAACCCAGGAACAGCTTAGGAGAGCAGCAGCTACATCTCTGCTCCCTGTCCCACAAGCAGTGGCAGATGTCTAAGAGTGTTGGAAAGACTGCAGAGTTGGGAGATCCCCTTGCTCACCCCTAGCCAGCTGTAATTTCATCCCTAAAGGGAGTTCAGCTCTCTCCCCATTACAGTTTTTGCAGCCAGTGGGGCATGGGCACTCAAGTGATCAAAGGCCAGCTGGGGGTATTCCTGCCTTAGAGGACTTAAGCTAAGTTTTTTCACTAAAGCCACAGCCCCGTCTTGGGTAAACCTTGGTGTTCCTGTGTCACCACTCTGAGTGGCATCATCAGGTTTTGCATTATTTCTCCTGCCTTTCTCTCAAGCCCTCAGTCCCCAGCAAGAGCTAACAGGATGGCATTACTACCTGTGGCTGCATTTTCTTGGCAGCAATTGGAGGTGCATTGGTCCCGGAGGATGGAGACCTCCCTCTCCAGCATCTCAATCCTGCTGAGCAGCTCCTGCAGGGATGGGAGGGAGGTGGAGCACTTGCAGGCCTGCTTGGGCATGTTTATCCTGTGGGTGAAGGTGACCTGGCTCTCGCTGTCGGAGGTCTGCTCTGTGTACTCTGCCAGCCGCTCGTCTTCTGAACTCACCTCCTCGGCCGAAGACTTGAACATGGATGAGCAGCAGCTGTCCAGAGGGATGTTGATGTTGTAGATGTGGTGGAAGACCATGGGCTGCTCTTTGATAGGTGGGCTGCAGTTGGCAAGGCCACCTGCCTCATCCACCGCTGTCCTCTCAGCTGGCTCTGTTGTCACCTCTACCCGGCACTCAAAAGGTCTGAGGACAGCGCCCAGCAGAAGCAAGTTGAAGCTGATGACCACATTCCTCAGGACCGGGTTTTCACCATCAGTCCCCATTTTCCTGGGAGAGGGAAGAGCCTTCCAAGCCAGTCTTGGTCAGCTGAGAGCGGGGAGGACCTGGGAACACGGAAGCAAAAGAGCATGGTTGGTGTTACATAGCAGTGATTTTAGATGGTGTACTGCTACCTATTTCCCAATAGGAATTTCTCAATAATATTTCTCAATAGTATTTCTCCTGTGGAAAAGCTGCCTGGGGGGGAAATTCAGGCAAAGCAGTCAAGCCCACACATCACACACGCCATGGCTTGCTCAGCAAAGAGAGGCAAGAGGGGCCTTTGTGTCATCAGTTCCAGGTAGGTTTATTCCAATGCCCTGAAGGGAAATCAGGAACAAAGACCTTGCCATGTGCTGTGCACAGGCCTAAATAGGGGTCAGGAACCAAAGATTTGAGGGCACAGGGGCAGTACAAAGGGCAGGGCAAAGGTCAGTGACCTATAGGGAAGACAGGGTTGGCCACCAAGGATACCACAACCAATGGGGAAGCAGGGAAAGAAGAAACCATGAGATTTAGGGGCATCGGGGGAGAAGGAGGCTGGGGTATTAGACAGTGTTGCAAGGCACCATGGGGGAGGTCTTTTCTTTCAGCTTGGCTGGAAACTCTATGGTAGATGTTTCCAGGGTGGGACGCTGGGAATTCCCCTGAGGGGTTCAAGGGACTCCACAGTGTTAGTCTCCAAACTATGCTCAGCATGGAGAGGCAAATCCTTCTTAGCAGTTATCTAGACCCATGTGGGGCCGACTTGACCCACATGCAGTCCTGCTGACTTTGGTGGAGCCTAAATCAATCCTGAATGGAACCCATGGCTGGTAGAAAGACCTTGTCATAGCCCCTGAGCAGTGACAAAGAGAGATTCTTGTTGTTACTGCTTTTTAACTTAGGAAACAATTGATCTGCTACTATCAAAGCACCAAATACTCATCTCTGGGCCACCTACCACATCTTACTTTCCCACCCTCTGCCAATGCCATAACCTTGAGCAATTGCTATTTCTTGCTTCTGGTGGCCCTCCTGCTCTGGAGCTCCTCTCCTGCTCCCTGGGGAACATCCCTGCCTCCCTCATGACCCTGCTGCTGTATAAAAATATATGTTTGCTGGTTTCTCTCTGGTAGCTCTCCTTTTTTCCCCCCTGCTTTTAGGAAAAGCAAGAAAAATGGGAATAACTCTGCAGTGGGGTGGCTCTGATCATGCTCACAAAAGACAGGCTCCATAAGTGGCAATTTGGGGCTGCGTTCTCAAACCTTGACTCCCTCAAGTCCTCCTCTGCCTTCTGGGCTCTCTGCTGGCTCCTGGGTGGCCCTGGCTGACCCACAGAGAGACTCCTTGTCCCTGCATAATGGGGCAGCCGTGACAGGGGAGAGCACACGGACTAATGAACCCTGGCTGCCTTTGATTGACTCGTTGGTGTTCAAATCTCAGCACTCCTTCCTTGGCCTCTCGCTTGGCTTTTTGTGTGTGCTCAGAGTGGAAGTAATTGTGGCCATGAGCCAGCTGCTCCGAGCCAGGCCAGTGCTTCAAAGGAAGACTCCTTACAGGATTACAGGAACAGCTTAAACATGGGAAAATGAAATCCTTCCTCTCCCCCTCTTTGGACCCAACCTGCCTGCCTGAGAGATGTCAGAGGCTGTTTGTGAGCACAGCTGGATAGGGGGAGAAGAGTTCTATGTGGATGCAGGAATGAGGGAGCAGGAGATGGATGGTGAATAAAGCAGGGTGAGCAGACACACACTGCGATTGCTCGCTAATGACAGTGAGCAGGGTGCTTGGGTAGTTAACGACTCTGTAACCCATAGACTGAAAGCCATTCATCTGCTGGTAGGAACTGCCAGGCTTATTGATCTGAATCTCTTTGTCAGGACATTTATTACAGCTGCCCAGCTCTCGGTTCTGAGTGGCAAGTTACAGTTCCGAGTGGCAAGTCATGGCATTCCCATCCTGCCCCTTGGGCAGGGCATGATGCTGTGGGAATGTTGGCATCCCTGGGGCACGATGCTATGAAGATTTCTCATAATTTCACTGGTTGGGCTCTTAGTAGTGAAATGGTGAAAAGTCACCATGGTTCAGGCCAACCCTGGCTCAAGCCAGGCTGAATCCCCGGGCAGGTAAATGCTCCTTGGTGTCCTCCAACCCAGAGCAGGCCAGACATCCCTATTAATCCTCAACTTCTTCCCAGGGGCTTGGGCTGACAGCTCTGAAGCCCTGCCAGATTTGTGAATGCATTCCTGAGCTCTGTCATCTCCATTCCCTATCTGGTCCAGCTCTGTCTCCTTCTCCTTGTGTCGACAGTTTGCTTTTCCACAAAGGACCCATCATGGTGAGCTCAGCCAGGGTGGGCTGGAAGAGCTCTGGGGCTACATGAGTAGTCTGACAGCTTGAGTCGTGTCTGCCTGGGAAGAGAAGTTGCATGAACATTCCTTATTTGGGTTCCCTGTTTTCCTCTGCTCCCAATGCTTCCCAGTCCAGCTCACACTGCAGTGATAGAACCTTTAAAAACCATTCACTGGGGGAACANATATATATATATATATATATATATATATATATATATATATATATATATAAAACAGACTGTATGTTTTCTCTCTCCTTCACAAGGAAAAGAAGCCAATTTCAGTGTCATTTAATGTGTAAAATTGGTTCCATTAGAGCAAATTTACCTAGGTCGCTTTTAGTCTTTTTTTAAAATTACTTTGTTGTCCCCAAGTTCAGATAAAACTCCCAACTGGTGACCTTCTTGATGGCTTTAATCCCTTCATCTCCAGAGGTGGCCTTGGAAAATTTCCCATCCAGGGCAGTGAAGGCAGCTTTGAGCCCGTCACTTTCCTGGTGTCTGATGTCAATGTCCTTCTCCTTCACTTTCTGCTGGACTGGGACAATGCCTCTCCATTCCGGAATGGCCTCTGTGTAACCAGGACAGGACACCTGATCTCCAGTTGCCTCTGGCACAGCACAGGCTTGGGGTTGCTTCTATATTTTACCAGACCTGGTTACCTTTGATTTGTTTTGCTCTTTTTCACCCCCCTACAATCGCCCCAAAACATGGGTGTTTGAATTAAAGTTCAAATTAAAGAGTTACTATGGTTAATTATGAAGTTCGGCAGTCATTGAGCTTTTGGCTCCAAAGCATTTCATCTTTGGGGAGCTGTGAAAGAACCAATCTGCTGCAATCTCTCTGTAGTGCTCAATAAAAAATACAGACAATATAAAACTGAGAAAAATATTTGAGGGTTTTGCCAAACATATACCACAGCAAAAGCTGTCTCTTTCCCTTCCCATCAGCCTCTCTTCATCCAGGATTTGTGCCTTATGGGCCAGCAAAGGAAGAAATATAAAAACCCTATTAAATCCACAGTGCATCCAGCCTAATTATATATTTTCAGTTATTTTTACATTTTGCTGATGGGCTGGATCTGTATGAGCAGCTTTGTGAGAACGAATGCAAAAAAGGAACCTGTGTGTGTGGATGCTCAGAGCAGATGTGCTGAGAAAGTCATCAATGGTGTGGCAGTGGTTTGGGGGGCTGGGAGGGAACAGCATCCCCCCAAAATGCAGCCTCCAGCAGCATCTGCAGCCCTTTTTTTATAACTTAGCAATGTGAATGTAGCAAATGCAAACTGGGCTTTTGCAGGATGGGTGCAGAGACATCAGATCTGCAAAATGAGTATGATGCCAGCAGTTTTGTCTGTGGCATTTTATGGGGATAGTTTAATATTTGAATGGTCCAACAATATTTCTGTTTTCCTGGCAGTTTTGATGAATTGCTTTGGTTTAAAAAGAAAAGTCAAATATTGCCTGGGAAGATGCTCGAGAAAGGAATATATTTCTTTCTTCAGCCATGTATTGTGTATTAAAATTTTTTAAAGTCACAAAAGATGTGAAAATGAAGGGAACTTTTTTTTTTTGAGCGAGAAACCTTTTAATCCACTCAGAGCATATGGAGATGGATATGTGTGTATATATATATTTATGTACATTTATTGTATTCCCTTTTTCTGAGCACCAGGCAGGGCCCAAGCCCTGCTGTTTGGTGTAGTTTATCAGCTGGAAAATCAGATCTGTTTGGAGTTCAGGCCCATGCTCATCCTTGATGCTGACCAACAAACCCCCAAGAAACAGAGTTTGCTGCCTGCTCCGTCAGCATGGCAGAAGCAAGCAGGTATTTGCTAACACCCAGCAGTCCCTGAACCGTGTGATTAGAGCTGAGGTGTGTTCCCTGCTGGAGCACAACTGGCAGGAGCTGGACCTCTGTGATGGATTTGTTCCCACTGCTGTTAATGGAGGGAGTGACCCCAGGGTATGGTGATGCAGGAAGCCTCCGAGTGTATTATTTGGACTTTTATGTTGGAAAATGTCTTGCAGGTTTTCCATAAGCCAAAACCAGCTGCTGATGGATGATTTTCGAGGCTGCCAAAACCACCCTGGAGATAACCAAGTGCTTAGTGCAGATGGTGCCCGTTCCATGTTACAGCAAGATGCAGCCCATGCAGCTTTCCTATTGCGTTCATGGGGAAGGAAATTCAGCCCCATGGTATTCCTGGTTGGCTTCCCAGCCTTAGACTTTTCATTCCAGGGTGATCACACAGCTGGAAAACTGAGTTGCATTGGGTTGCATTGCAAGCTCTGAATCCCAAGTCTAGAGTTGTTTGGGATCTCCAAAGTGAGGCTGCAGTACACACTGATTTAGAGCAACTCATCATTCCCATCCATCAGCACCATTATTGCCTTGCCATTGAAATCTCTCCTGGGTGCCATGTCCTCCAGCCATGGCAGGTGAGGGTGTGCACATGGCAAGGGACACGTTGTCAAGCACTGGCACCCAGGGAAGAGGTGAATCACCATCCTTGGAGGGATTTTAATGAAACTTGTATATATGGCACCTGGGGACATAGTTTAGTGGTGGGCTTGGCAGTGCCAAATCAATGCCTGGACCCTGATCTTAGAGGTCTTTTCCAACCCAAATGGTTCTAGGATTCTCAGACCTTATGATGTGTGCCTTGCTTTTGCTTTGCGATTCAGCAAGACACTCTTGTGATTTTCCTGTTCCACTGGAAAGAACTTGCGTTGCAGCAGCTGCTAACGAAGAAATAGTGGAAATAATTGGGTCAGCACCTCAGCAGCTGAAACTGCTGCAAATTTGGTGTCACAAGACTGGTCCACACCAGTAGGATCCTACTGAGCAGATATAGAGATGCCGCATGTCCTGCAGACCAATTCCCTCCTGCAGCTTTCTGAGGGGAAACAGCACTGGTGCCCAGTATTACTGATCTACTGGTGTGTAATTTTTCTGTTTAAAAATGTTTTCATGCATTATTCCAGGGGGAGAGTGAAGGTCCTTTGTGTGAAAGCAAATTAAGACTTCTCCCTGATCAATTCCTTCTGCACCCTCTGCTTAACTGCAATCCTTATCACCCCTCTAAACACAGCCTGTTGCAGGATTTTGGGAAAATTAGAGGTGGTGGAAAACTTAGAGGAGTAAATCATCCACTATAACAGTGGTTGCTTGAAGGCTGGATCCTGTCAGCTCATAGGGCTGGAGCTGAGGACCAACAGGGAAACGTGCACCATGCCAGAGAAACTCAACTGAGTATTTCCATTTCCATTCCAAGCAGCCCTCAGAAAGGGAATGATTTTCACCCTGCTGACCAATGACCGGTTTAAGGATGAAATACTTTGGCTCTTTTACCAGTTTTTCCTAACTATATGAAGATGAAGAAACAGCTTTCCCAACTTACTGCAAATTCTGCCAGTTTAAAAATTCATGCACACCTCTGTCATTGCAACCTACATTATGTCTTGCTTTCATTACATATTCTTTCATTGAATTGCCATGGAATATATCAATAGCCTCTGTAAACTCCCACAAGAAAGCAAGCAACAGCTTAGTGCAGAGGTTTTGAGGAGAAACCCCTTTTATTTTCACATTAAGAGTCTGGATCCAGCATGTCTGGCTTCCCATCACCTCAACAGCTGTCTCCTGCCTGCTCCCCTGCGAAGTCTGTGAATCACCAGGTTGAGTCTTATTTTAGTGAGGGTGACAGCTCTAATCTGAGCCTATCCCAGCATTTTAAAGAGTAAATTTTGGTGCTGTCTTCATATACATATATATATATA
>VZDJ01000072.1:4217594-4253889 GCA_008694505.1 Cyanoderma ruficeps | reverse complement strand
ATATAGAGAGAGAGAGAGATTTACAGGTACATTATCATCTCCCCATTCAAACCGAGTTTAACCACATGCCACAAAAGAATTGCTCAGTGTAAAATTTGCTTCTGTGACTGGCTTGCAAAGGTGGGCACCTAATTTTATACTGAAGATCAAGGTGGGTGCCCACCTCTGGGTCCATGTGAACACCCTGGTCCAGTGGTGCCTCAAATCCCAGCTCCTGATGGAAGTTGCTGCCTGCTAACACCGAGCTCTTCCATACCAACTTGTGAGACTGGGCATGTGTTTTGAGTTGTGACAGGTGAGTATTTTGTAGCCTGGCCCTTTGAGCACTAAGATTTGATGTCTGTTGGAGATGGCCTCAGGTGCCCTGTTGCCAGGACACCCCTGTCCTCTGGGACTTCCTGCCTGTGCAAAGTCCTCACATCCTGCACTTCACACCATATATTTATTTATTCACACTGAGCTGTGAAATAAATCCCCCCTCAGCAGGCCTGCATGTTGCAGAAGGGTTTATTTCATCCTTACATGATATCTCTAGGAGTTAAAGGAGTTTAACCAGGGACACCTGGGGACAGAGGCTGGGATATGTGCTGCTGTTCTCACCAGCACCCCCGTTTCCCCATAACGGTGCTTCTGGGGTCATCACTCCTGCCCTGTGCCTGGGGAGAGTTTAACTTTCTGAAGAAAGATTTTGAGAAGAAAACAGGCCTTTCAAGACGCTAGCTTTCAGTGCTAAAGCTCTGCAATGTGTTCCCAAGCCCAGTGATGACCACTGTCCCTGCCCCAGCAACTCCTGGAGCTCCACTGGAGATGCTTAGGAGCTGTAAATGAGAAATTAACTGCAATTATGGAGCATCACAGGGCATAAATACCCTCTAAATCCTCTTTAATTACATGGTAGCACTTAATTACATGGCAACAAGAATGTAAGCACAAAAATAAATATGATTTCAGTTTTATCTTCAGCAGAGGCACTGGTAATTAATTTTGGAGGGCAATGTAGAACCTGTATGGTGTGGATTCCACTAACACAGTACTGCAAAGGTGCTGCTGCCCAGGATAGACAAACCTCCCTTCTTCTCCCTCTCCAACAGCCATGACTTTGTCATTTCTTTCCATTCCCCACTCAATGTCATCCTTCTGTCTGTCTGTATGTTAATGCACAGGCAGAGAAAATGTCAGGATAAGGCAGGAGCAGTCAGTGTAGTATTCACTCATCCTCCTGCATAGGGAAAACCAGTCATGAGAGCCTCCATGGCTCATTCATCCCACCTCATTTATGCTGTGAACTCACATCCCATAACCAGCCATTGGGATTTGGATCACTCTCAGCCATGGACATGGGGCTTTTTTCCTCATTTGCTCCCAGGGTTCCACTGGGGTGCCGGCAGCGAGCCCTTGTGCTCATCTGGCTGGTGCTTGGCTGTCATGTTGAGTTAGGGTCTTCAAATCAATCCAGACCTCCTCAGGGCTCAGCTGGAGCGGATGCAAACCCAGCTTGGGATGCTCCTTTGCCAAAATGCTGACACCCATTACCCCCAGCACAGATGGAGCATATGCCCTGATGGAGATAAGGGCTGTGCAATGAGGCACAAAGTCACGTTGGAGAGCTTGGATGCACCTTAACCTCTGCCACTATATAACCACCCCAAACGCATTTAAATGGAGAACAGTGCTGTGGATCAGCAGAGGAAAATCCCTACTATTTCCCCAGTTTTTTTAACCATAATTAGTGCCTTGCAGCAGGTTCCCCCTGGGAACTCTGAGCGGAAGCTCACAGGAATTCGGGTTGCTTTCAGTAAAAGCAAACCCACCTGCTGAAGTCAAGCAAGCACAGTTTTTATCTTGCTCTTCGGTTTGCCAAGTCATTTATACCCTCACCCAAAGTCAAGGGGGTGGAAAAGGAATGTTCATCTGGTGCATTTTTGCCTTAGTTTTCCCTTCACATGTAATTTTACACCACAGAGATGAAGCAGGGCTGATGTGATCACAGCTGAGTATGATGTGACTTTCCCCCACCTGCTTTATAAGCCCCATACTGGAAAAAAATTCAAATTTCCCTGTCTTTTTAATGTATTACTCAAACCAAACAGCACGTTACAGCTGATTTGCATGCACATGCAACCTGGCAGGTAGCAGCAGGGATCGTGCTGTTTGAACCTTCCAATAATTGATATTTTCTACTCGCCTTCCCATTGTAATTTCCCTGGAATGTAAAGAGCAGCAGCAGATACTTGTGGAACAGATTTGAGGCTGGAACAAAGCTGCCCTGGTGGATCTGGATGGAGGGTGATTTTCCTTGGGCAAAGCTTGTTCCAGGCCCCTTTGGGGACCTGCAGGTTCTCCTCAGGAGGGGAACAACTTTTAGTCAGTGACCACAAGGACCTTGCAAAGATTTTCTATCATGTCCCATTGAAAAGACAATCAAAGAGAGCATGAGCAAGCTGGAGCAGAGGAATGAATCATAGTCCTGCTGCAAAGATTTTATTTGATAAATAATGTATATGGAGTTTACAGTGATAACTGCTTTCTTCCCACCCAGGCAGCTGGGCTGGGTTTGGATATATTCATCCTTCCAGGCAGTGTGACAGACTGTTTTGTCAGATAGGTTAATCTGGGGCTTTCCTCATCACTGGCCAGCCACACGTGTGGGTATGGAGAGGAGGTGGCATTCCCAGACATGGCAGGAGGAAAGAATTATGCTGGGGGTGCACATTTGGGAAATCTCCTGAGGTTGATGCATGCCATGGATGTAAGGCTGAGAGGAGGTGTACTGCACTTGAGCCCCAGCTGCCCCAACACCAGGATGCTGCACCCTGAACTGCCTGCCAGCCCTGGTCCAGCCCAGTGCTGGAGAGCTGCCTCCCCCATCCCAGGACCAAGGCCCTCATGCCACCACTGAGATAACTGGTTTTGTCTTCAAGCATGCTTTCCAAAGAGTACAGGGCATCTCCCACAGGTGGGTCCCTTCACCACCTTGGAGGTGACCAGCTAAATCACCTCTGTTATCCATGAAGAGCACTGGAGCAAGGATTATGCTTTGTGATCCCATGCTGCTGGTACAACAATGTGAAGTGAGGTGTTCCCGTCACCTTCCCTGCCCAGTTTTCCTCCCCTTAGACTGTAACAGCCATCACAGTGGGACAATCCAAACTACAGGCTGGCTCTTGTCCTCCTTCTTGTGACATCTCATGACATGGGGATGGGAAAACGGGGTCTGAAAGTCGGTCTCTTTAGGAAGCAAAAAAGGGGAGAAATTTCCTCTTGGGTTTGGGCTTCTGATGAATAGCAAGAGGGGATAGGGGAGGAGAGAGGAGAATGTGACCACTCCTGAGCCTCAGAGATCCTGGTGACTCAAGGATCTTCTAACCTGTAAGAGCCTGTCTGGCTTGAGGGGGCGAGAGGGGCTCACAGGTGTAGGACAGAGCTGGTCTGGGCTTTTAGGATTGGGGTCATGCTGTGGGTGTGCAGTCCAAATCACAGATTTCCCTAAGTTTTGTCTTCCAGCCAGCTGGGATAGCCTCCATGGACATGTCTGGCTGGATCTGAGGAGCCGGCTGGGCACCTGAATGGAACCTCTGGTGCCACTATAAGAATATAAAATGGCTTTAATCAAGGCACACCAGAGCAAATACTCCTTAGTCATTTTAATAGCAGGCCTTGAAGGCTTCAGCTGTGATTGGGTTAAAAATAGATTTGTTTCTGTTGGACTTTGGTGGAAAACCTGGGCTACTATATTAATGAAGGTAAGTGGGAAAACCCATATCTCTCCCCATTTTAACATCCTTGTGGAAGAACTGAAAATAACCTCAGCACTTTTACTGCAGAGATAAAAAAGATCCTTGGGAGGGGAAAATAGCTGTAGTCAATGTGGGCTTGCACCAGCTTAAGATTGGAGTTAGGTTAGGGTTTTATTGCCCTACAATAGGCAAGAGCCTCATCAAGGAGTGGATATAAATGCATAACACAATTTCATGGAGCTGGGGGGGTGGGGTGTGAGAGCTTGGAAGCCAGCCCACTGCTTTGCCATGTATTTTAAGCAAGAGCTTAGTTTTGCTCTCTTTAGTTCTCCGACTAGTATTGTAAGTGTTGGTTACAAACTTAGTTCACAAGCAAACACTTAAAATCAATTTTAAGGCTGTTTTAATGCTGAAGAACTCCATGGAGATCTAAGACTCAGGATTAAGGATCCCTCTTACGTCCTGTGACAGACAGTGATGTAAGTCCTTCCATGAACGGGTCAAAATTCATCTTTGGGTTGACTCCTGTGATCCCCAATGTCCCAGAATTCTGGCTCAGCACTTTGCATTTCCAATACTTTTATAATTTCTAAGCCAAAATTAACCAGAGTCAGTTGAAACAGACTTTCTTGGCTGCCTTTGCTGTCCTCCTTCACTTCTGATCAAAGCAATAGATAAATAATGACAAATGACACGCTGTGACCATCTGAGTAGGAGCTGCTGAACTGAGGAATGAGATCTCGACAGCAATTGCAGCAGTGGAAACAGCCAACAATATTTGTGGTGTTGGAGCTCAGCAATGTAAAATTGAGGAATTACTGGCTGCATCCTATTCCTACAGAAAGCGAGAAGCAAATGCCCCTTGATGCCTGCTGGGAGTGGGACAACCTTGTCAAGTTAGGCAAACTCAACCTGCTGATTCAGGTGGACTTGGACTGCTTCTCATGCACCTGAAACAGAGCAAATAGGAGAGTGTTGGAAGAGATTTCATCCAGAGGGAGCTGGACAAGCTCAAGGATGGGCCCATGGGAACCTCATGAGGTTCAACAAGGTCAAGAACAAGGCCTTGTATCTGGGCTGGGGCAACCCGTGCTATCAACACAAGCTGAAGGGAGAAGGGATAGTGAGCAACCCTGGGAAGTTCTTGGAGGTAATGGCAGATGAAAGGCTGGGCATAAGCTGACAGTGGGTGTTCACAGCCCAGAAAGTGACTCTAATCCTTGGTGGGCAGTGTGGGCAGTGGGTCAAGGAGGTGATGCCCCCCTCTGCTCAAGATTCCACCCCTGGAGTGCTGCATCTGGCCCAGGTGTCCTCAGCACAGGAAAGACAACCTCTTGGAGCAGGTCTAGGGGACACCGTGAAGAAACTCTGAGGACTGGAGCCTCTCTGCTTTGCAGACAGGCTGGGAGAACTGGGGGTGTTCAGCCTGGAGAAAAGCAGCCTCCAGGACGACCTTAGAGCATCTTCCATTGCCTAAAGGGTCTTGAGGAGAGCTGGAGAGGGACTTTGGACAAGAGCCCGGAGTGAGAGAACAAGGGGAAATGGCTTAAAAACTGCAAGAGCAGTTTCCTATGAAATACGGAAATAACAGCCGAGAGAATAGTACCATGAGCTGGAGGAAGTTTACTTCTGTGCTGCTGTCAGGGACTGAAATGGTTCATGCCTTAAACATTGTTATGCAGGAATTTTGCCCATTATAGCAAAAAGTGTATAAAGAAGCTACAACCACAGAAGTCCACCCCTCCTTGAGGATGCCTGACTGGAGCCTTAGAGTGTGAGTTAAACTGCCTGGATAAGATAAAGGGAGCACTATGGTTCCATCATCTCAGGTCTGAGGAGAAGCAAACAAAGCTAAGGGAAAAGAATACATCCACAGGAAAGCCAGACTCAGCAGAAAATCATCCCTGGCTGGGTTTGGGGTGGGGAGAGCACAGCCCACAGAGGGCAGGTTTGCACAGGGTGCCCCCAGCTGAGGAGGCAGGAGGAGGTTTCAGGTGTGTGGTGTGACCTTGGTCAGAGGCACTGAACACCCCCCCTCCCTCACACAAACCAGCCCAGCTGTGGCACCCCCCAACCCCAGAAAGGGCTATCCCCACATCTATGGGACATCCACGTGGGAGGCAGCTGAGGGGGTGTCAGAATCTATCAAAGACCCCCAAAAGTGTTCCCCAGACTCATTCCTAAGACCCTGAACCACAGGACTGCATGGGATGCAAAGTGATGCCACAGACCCAGAGCCTGCTGCAGGAGACTCTGTCAAACTGCCCCCCCCTAGAGAGTTGTCTGGGCCTTCCCACCTGGCCTGAGATACATGAACCCATTGGATTCTGTGCTCTCTGGGGGACCCTCACCAGCAGAAGACCGGCTGGAGAGGATCATCAAGACACCAGTGGGGTCCAGAGAGGGGTGACATTTTCTTTATTCTGTCTCTGCTACTCTCTTTCTGTCCCCTCACCTCTTTCCTATTTTTTTCTTCCTTTCTCTCTCTCTTTCTCTCTCATATTTACTATCAAATAAAATCCATACTATTGACTTTGGCATATGGTCTCGTTTGCACCTTAATTCAGGCAGAGGCATTCCTAAGAGCGTTAAAAATTGGATCATAACAGCTGCCAATCTAATTTTCCATTCTAGATAGATATTTTAGAACTCAAAGACCTCTTACTTTGGTGGAACTTTCTATGTAGCGTTCTTCTTTCTCAAAGTCCAAAATACTCTACTAAAATGCACATGAGAGAGGAAAACAAACCCCTCAGACATGTTCATGGCTGAGAGGGTGACAGTGATGACTTTACTGCCCAAATTGTGGAAAAATTTTAATTTTACAGTCTGGTCTGAAATTTGGGTGGGCTCTCTTCCTATCTTGGCTGACCTTGCCATGTCTGGTGTGGTATTTAGCTGGTCTCTAGGAGATACAACTGAGCTGTGATGTCTCTGATTCCTTGTCTTCTTTTATAAGCAGAGTACACAGAAAAAAATGTTCTTTCAATGCAAGCCTTGGCTGGAAGATCAATAGCAGTTTGACATGCCTTTTCTTTTCTAATATTCAGTTTTGTAGGGCTTAGGGAGTATGTGGAGGAAACGTGCTTTTCATGCAGCACATGGACATGACCAGTTCTGCTGCCGGGCTCTGGGCTTTTATCACAAATTTCCTCCTCAACCACTGGGGCAAAACCCTGTGGCCAGGAGCAGGCAGCAAGCCAGGTCTGCCTGTACTCATCTCAGACCTCCTCTGCCCAAATAGATGGACACCCTAAAGCTAGAGCATGGTTGGTGTTCAGCTTCAGTCTCCTGGTGTGCCTCACAGAGGGTCCTTCACTCATTAGTGCTCCTACGGTTGCTGTGAGATGCTCCGACAGAAGATTTTCTGCTTGTAAGTCATTTAAATAATTTCCATATATGATTCTGTTTCCTGGCAGAGAATTGAGTCTGCTCGACACAGGCCTGCCTTGGCTGCTCTAGAGAAACTAAAGAAGCACCAAGCATTGCTAATAGTTATTTTGAAATTCCGCCGCCTTCTCCCTGTGCTTCTCCTTTCTAAAACTGCTGCAGGTCTGGCAGGTGAGATGGGTGATTAGAGGGGTGGTGCCAGTCACAGCTAATTAGGCTGTGGATCAAATCCTTTAAGCCTATGTGCCCCCACTGATTTCTGTGCTCTTTTGTGTCAGCTGAGGTAGGTCAGGAGCAGAGGATTGTGGTGCAGGAGGGGTCGGTGATGTTCTGGGCAGGTAGGGTGAGGAGAGGATGGGGGCTGTTTGTTGCTTTGGGATTTTTTTTTTTTTTTGTGCTTCAAGAAAAATATCTCAAATTTGATGTGGTGGCCATGGGAAGTTGTCTTTCACACTGGGCAAAAAAATGCCAGAGGACTCACTAGGAATGCTTCTGTCTCATTCCAGTGTGTGCATTAGCATGCCATTCGTGTGCTGTCTTCCTGGGAGTCACAGAGGAGGAAATGCATCAATCTTCTGTGGCCTGGGTCTTGTGCTCTGCAGTTCAGGTGTGCTTCTTGTGTTGATTTTCTGCTGTCTCATTTTCTACAATGCTGTGCTGTCTTCTGTATCTCACATTTATATAAAATACCAACGTATATATTTTCTATTTTTCAGATGTGTGATTGACCCCTGATCTATGCAAAGCCAGGGTCATTGAAGGGCATAGCAATTAACCATGAAGACAGTCGTGTCTGGAGAAGATTCAGGTGTTGTCTTTAAATCTTCACACCCTGAGAAAAATGACATTTAAAAACCGGCATCCAGTCTTAAGCTTCTCACAGCTGGCTGTCAGGCATGGATGGAAGAAGGCAGGGAGGGAAGTCTTATTATATTATTTGTTTCCCCATCAGTGGTTTTGAGGGAGCTTGGTTCATACCAGGACTTCATGGTGTGCCCAGCTGATGCTGGCTCTGAGCTGCTTTTATTTCTCCTGTGAGCTGCTTGTGCAGTTCTGAGTGTGCCAGTGCCTGTCACTGGCTTTTCTATCCCTCCAGGGTAACCTGAGAGCTTTCCTATTTCCCCAGAAATGGGTACATTGGAGCATACACACTTTGACATGGTCTAAACAGGATTTAGAGGCAATAAAATGCTTTCTGTTTGCCAAAGTCAGGAGGCACAGCTGTCAAGAGGCAACAATACTGTCCTCATATAAGGGTGCTGGGGACATGAAAAATTCTGCCCTGAGAACATGAGGCAAACATAATTCAGATGTCCCAGAGCTTTTTCTGGGTGCATTTCCTGGATTACTGCCCTGGGAAGTGATGAGTGTGGCTGTAAAACATGGAAAGAGGATCTTGCTCTATCTGGAGCAGCAAGTGCATCTGGATGGAGAGAAGGTGCTGGACACTGAGACACAGAACTGCTTCCCCTGAGCTGCCGTGGTCACTTTCCCTCAACTGATTAAAAACTCAGTAAGAACTCAATAAAACTCTGTTTATCCTTGCTGGATATCATGTTTTGCATTTTTGCTATACTTAAGCCACAGGATAATGCTCCTGTGCATGATTAAAATATGATAGAGCCTCCACTGAAGCACCTGCCTTTCTCAGGAGCTCAAGTAATATTTTTTGGCGAGCACTCCAACGAGCATTGAATTCCCGTGGAGCTCTTGAGTATGTGTGACCTGAGGCTTTGGTGGTGTGAATATTCTGAAAAAGCCCGGAAAGTGATTTATGGCTGAGATGCACAAAGGCTTAGGAAACGGGGGAGAGATGATGACTTGTTATCCAAAAGTGCTTCATTGTTGGACCACAGCCATGGGTCCCAGCCATCCTGTAGCAGACATCTTCATGGTCTTGCAAGGCGCTTCCTACCTCAGGAAAATGCAAGTTTATGTTGAGTTGAGTTTAAGGAGGTTTGCTAATTTTGGGACTCCAAAACATTGAAGAAAAAGTGTTGGTGCCAATGGGATTCATTCATCCAGCAGTTGTGGTGGCTCTGCTGGGTTCACACAGCTCTAGCTGACTCCTTCAGGTCTGTAATTATGTTCTTGTCAACACGGGATCTTCACAGAATCATAGAATAATTTGGGCTGAAAGAGACCTTGAAGAACATCTAATCTGACCCTCCTGCCATGGGCAAGGGCACCTTCCACTAGGTCACACTCCTCAGAGCCCTGTCCAGCTTGGCCTTGGACATTTCTAGGGATAGGACACCCACAGCTTCTCTGGGTGACCTGTGCCAGTGCCTCTCCACCCTTTTTTGTGTAAAAACTTCTTCATATCTAGTCTAGGTTGGGAGTTTTTTTGGAGAGGATAGATGATGGAAACTTGCCTGCATTTCGTATTAGCCTTCCTCAAAACATGAAAAATTACCTTTTTTTTTTAATTGCTATGATAGCAGGAACTTAAATCAAATCTTAAATAGCCCTTTATTCTGTCTCTGCCACTCTCTTTCTGAGAGTAGCATTCGTTGTAAAAGTCCCTGCTTCCTGGGGCTGGGAGAAAGTACCATGGCTGCTGGAAGGGACCATCATGTATTGCCAAATGCATGGAAAAATGGGGCCTGGGACCAGGGAGCAAATCTGCTCCTGAGCAGCAGGTCTGTGAGCCCTACCAAGGGCAGTGGAGCATCCTGTGAGCATCCAGTTCCTGGATTCAGGCCAGGTCTGCCTGCTGGACTGTGGTGTTGGTTGGCAAAGGCAGATCGAGGCATTTCAAATCAGCTCACAAACTTGTATGGAGTTAAACTTTGTGTAGTTTTGGCTGAGAAATGGCCCTGGAGCTTGAGTTTATTTTAAAGGAAATCTCTCAAGTCGTGTTTCAGTAGAACTTTTTTCCTAAGAAATCTTAAACTAAGAGGAAGGAGGAAAAATTACTGCAAAGTCAAATTTTGGTGAGTCTTGGCTTCCTGTTGCCAAATCTGGCTGAAGTGCTGATGCTAACAAAGCAGAGCAACCTTTGTGGAGAGCCAGATGCTGCCTGTGAGCTGAGCTTGCCAGGGGAGAATAAATCTCCGACACACACTGCTCTAGAGAGAGCGACCAAGACTGTGAAGAGGCAGCACCAGCACGAAACCTGAGGGGTGCAGGTGAGGATTTGCAGCAAGGTGATCACAGCCTTATGCACTGGGGCTTGGCTTGGCCTTTGGGATGTTTCCTTTGCTTAGTTTTGTCTTTCCTCCCTAAAATTGAGGGAGGGAGATGGCAACAACTCTGCTGCAGGAGGCAGCTGCTTCTGCTGCACACCCAGTACACTCAGTCCAGAGCTGTGCTTCCAACCTCCTGGGCTCTGCCATCTCCTCTCCCCTTAATCCCAGTGTCTCCTGGGCAGTCTGGAACAGAGCTGAGGCTAAGAATACTTTTTCCCTTTCTAATTTTATTTTTAGACGCAGCCCTGAGGGTGCAATGTCAGAGCTGCTGGTGTTTGCCTGAAGGCTGACTCAGGCTGAGCTGATGGCCAGGTGTAAGACCTCACGTATCCACTTCAGGTGTTCATGTGCCATGGGAAATGACGTCCTCCTGGTCCTGGGCTCATCAGCAGTGTTTGGAGAAGAACTTCCTTCCCAGCTGTGCAGACAGCACATCCTGGTGCTGACAGGTGCTCTGCAGCCCCTGGGTGTCTCTGCTTCTGCACCACGGCAGGAAAATCAGATTCCCTGAAGACAGGGGTGGTCAAGGGCAGCATGGAGGCCTCTGTGGTGTCTCCACCTGGCTCCCATCCAGCACCTGCACCCCTGGCAGCACTGCTTGGGGCTGCAGGCTGGTCGAGGTAATGGCTGGGAGGATGCTGAGATCTGTCTGCAGCACCTGTTCTGCATTTTAAAGTGAGGAGGCTGCCAAGGAACATCCTTGGAGGAGTGGGGGCTGTGAGTGACTGGGGTGGCTGCTCTGCTTTACTCACACTGAGCAGCTCCAAGCCAGAGAGTACAAACCCAAGAGCCAGGTGTCCCCCAAGATGTGCCACCACATTGCTCTTTATTAGGGAACCTGTGATGCTGCAGGGACTTTCAAGGCACCCCCATCTCTGCAGGAAGCCTCCTTTGTATCAGAAAATCCTCTTCATCCTCCTCCTCTTTGGATTAAGGCTGAGGAGGATAAGATGTTTCTACTCCCATTTTTGAACTGTGTACCAGTAAAGTTTTTCCCAGTTCTTTCTTGCTGGCTATTTAATGAAGCAAGTTGTATCTCTCACTGCTTGGACACCAAACCCCCTCTGTTGGTTTGTCTGGCAAACCCTGAACTGGAAACTGTACATTTGGGTTCAGTCCAAAGCTGGGTCCCAGTAAACTCCTGTCTGTGACATACCTGATTTTTATTCCAAACTAAAGGAGTGTGGATGCGACAAGTGGAGAGTCCAACTCTCAAATCCTGGCTTAAACTAAGAGGTAAAAAGAAACCAAACCTTTGGGGAAATGTATCTTGAGTGATGTTTCCTGGCCTTTTTTTATCCCCTTGAAAGCAATAGGTCTTAGTAGAAAATGCCTTTCTTGCTGATTCTTATGGATCATGCTCTATGAAAGGGCAAGAATAATTCTTCCTGCCCTAAGAAAATCTGTACTTGCTGGTTAAAGCCACTATTAGAAAGAGCTGTGAAGTCCTGCAGGTTTCAGGGTAATTCCATTAGCTGCACTTCTATTGCATCCTGTAGGATTTTCCCACAGGGTATGGTGTCTCAGGGAGCTTTAGCTGTGTACACCAACACCCAGGCATCTAGAAAACCAGAATAACATCATTTCTTCTCCTGAATAATGGGGATTTCACCTCCCTTTCTATTTTCTTCTCTATTTCAGAAACACCCTGAGGTTATGCCCAGATGTTAATGCCTTCATACATTTGGGTTTTCTACTCTCCTGCCACACTTCAAGGCTGTCTATTCCCCTGATGGCAGCAGGATGTGTCCCGTGACAAAGGGGGAGGATGTGGATGATGCCATCAGCAACAGGAGCTGGTCCCAGTGCTGCAGACACCCCAGTTCCTCTGGGTCCCAGCACAGCACCTCACACACAAGCCTTGCACCCAGATTTGCATTCCTGGCTTATCACAGAGCCTGGAAGGGCTTTGGCAGATGCCTGGAGATTCTGAAGACATGAGCCTGGGAGCTTAGTGAGAAGCAGGTGGCAGAGAGCAACAGGAGAGTTCAGTTCTTACTCGTGGGGTTTCCCTCAGCTGGGAAGAAAAGGAAGAAAAGTCTTGCTCTGAGTCTCCCTCTGGCAGACAGCACCAGGTCAGACTAATTTTTTTTTCTCCCCAGCCTAGGCTTTTGCTCTTTGTCTCTATCTTGTCATCTGCAAAGGGAAATCCCTTGGGGGGATTGTGCCTCTCAGGCACAGAGTGGTGAGAGCCCTCAGCCCTGGGTATTTCTCAGTGTGGATAATATTGCTGCAGCACTCACAGACTGGCTGAGCAGAGAGCTCTGTGAGAAAGCAGTCTCCAAAGAGCTTAAATGCTTTATTCTGGGGCTGTTGGACAAGCCATTGATCCTTTCCAGCTCTGTGTCCTGGTGCTTTCCCATGCACTACCATGGATTTTTCTTTTNTTTTTTTTTTTTTTTTTCTCTGCTGTAGATTTTTTTCAGGTTTTTCTCCTACATCAGGCAGTGTAAACAGTCTTTTTCCAAATAACCAGCAAATATCCAGATCTATTGAAATCCTTGTACAAACTCCTGCTGATCTCCCTGGCCTTGCCTGTACTGGTGATAAGGGACATTTTCCTGGTACATACCTCACAAGTAACAGCATGTGAAAGCTGACTATTACACTTTCTCTTCAAAGTTGCATTGACTCCCGTGATTTCTATTACCTGACAGTGCTCACAAAGTTTCCAGCTTGTTACTTATCAGGGCTGGAGCCTCTGGTGATGACAAAACCAGGAGGTCTTTCTACAAACTTCCTCAGGCAGCCACAGCAGGTTAGTCATTAAGGGCTCCGTGCACAAGTTCATCCTGAAGTTGAGCAGAGCTTCACTTCCAATTTCCCTTCCTATCCCTCACCCTTGTTCTGTTTTCCCTTTGGGAGACCCGTTGTAGTGGATTTTTTTATTCCCCCCTGTATCTAGCAGAGTTTGATTTGGCAACTGTCCAGGAGAGAAAGGACTTGCAATTGCTTTGTCCTTTGGTGATTTAGGTTATTGCAACTTCATGGTTTGCTGTTCGGAAAGCGATTAAGAGAAAAAAGTCCCATCTGTGACTGAAAATGGACTTTTAGTGATAAAAAAATGTCCCTGGGTTATCTCTGAGGCTGCTGCAATCTCCAGCATTCTTCTTTTTCCATTTTTTCTCACCCTTAATATTTTTTTTCCCCTGTTAGGTCTTCTATTTATTTCCCGGGTCCTTTGCATTTAAAGGATATTTCTTCTCCCTTTCTGCTTGGACGTGTGCAGATGGTACTTCAGGCAAATTAAGTGCTGTGTGCTGGAAACAGGGGCAGAATCCAAAGGTTTTGAGGAGCTCTGGGTCAAATGTGCTGAGAGGTGGCTGATGGAGACAGCTTGAGCTGGGGACCAACAGAACCAGACATGATATTTACAGGGTGCCCTGTTGGTGAGGAAGGTCGGGATCACCCTAAGTAGGAAAAAGCACCTGGTCCTGCTCACAGGCTGCCAAAGTTAGGAGGTGCCACTTTATCCACAGGAGAACGGAAGAAATGCCAAAAAAGGCGGGTGGTGAGGTCAGAAAAGGGAGGAGAAAGCAAAATAGCAGGGCGATGTCTGCACACATGTATCTGAGCATTGGCAAAATAAAAAGGCTGATGCAGACAGGACCTTGCTCAGACTAGAGCTTAAATAGCATTACAGGGATTTGGTAGGATGAACAGAAGTTTCTGGGTAAGAGCAAGTGAGGAATGAAGGAAAGCAGTGTACCAAGAATGGGCTGTGTTTGTCCTGTAGGTCAGCAAGGGGCTGGGAACAGGCAACTTCAGTGTGGGTGACTTAAAAGGGGTGAGACTGGAGGGACAGACCTCATGTGAGTTAAAAGGAGGAGGTGAGTGGATGTGAGTGACTCTTAAAACCCAGAGTACCTCCGGCTTGGTGGTAAATGGCATCTTAAACTCCATCGTGAGTGATCCAGCAGGACAGAGCTGTTCAGTTCCCTGGGAGTGTCAGTGCAACATCTCCTCTCTAATGCTGACAAGGACTGCTGGAAAAGCTGCTATTTGGAGCTTGATTTGAGATAATAGAGCAGAAGTGGCTGAAAGAAGTGGAAGGTGATTTCAGGAAATAAGTCATGAAATGGTGGAGCCAAGAATGCCACGAGAAAGTGAGTGAAAACAGCAGAGGAAGGATAATGGGCTGCAAAACTCTCAGAGAATCAGGCATCGACCCGTGGGAAGGTAATGCAAGGGCTTAAGGAGCACAAGGAAGTTGGCAATTACTTAATGTGACTGCGTTAGGGGCACCACAACAACCCATCCCAAGGAACAAGAGGAAGATGATGCAGGGACTTGATGGACCTCAGACACAGAGAAGAGCTGCAGAGACCTGGCAACGGGGATCACGGAGCAGTGGCTGCACAGCTACAAGCTGGAGATGTGCAGGTGCAGAACAAGCTCCAGTGAGTGTCTATTTAAGGCTGGGTAAAACCCTTTTGTAAATGCAGAGGAAGGAGGAGAGCTGAGGAAAGCCCCAGCGTGTTGCTCAAATGAAGGGATTCATTGTGGACTTCGCTTCAGCCTTCCCTTGCACCCAGCTAATTAGAACAGGATGATTAAACAGGACAGGAGTCCACTTGAACAGAGAGCAGCAGACCTGCCAGGGTGTTTAGAGCAGTCAGGTGTGCTGATAGTAAGAGGACCTGCTGAATTGCCCCATGGGTGTACTTCCAGAGCTAATCCAACCTTGGAAGTGTTCAGGGTTTTTCCAGTATTGCAGGTCAGGCTGGGAGCTGCAGCGGGGCAGCTTCAGGAGTTAAAGGCTTCAAAAGGGAGTAATGCAAGAAGATGTTATTAAGCACTCAATCCGTAAGAACCTGGGGGATAATGAGGTTAGAAAGTGACACCTGGCATGGGTTTCCCAAGGGCAAGTGAAGTGAAATGAATGTAGTTTTCTCCTCTGACAAGAGAACCAGGCTCATGGAAAAGCAGGCTCATGGATGGGGGTGTGGTGCTGGATGGGATGGGGCTTGGCTGCTGGAGTGTGGCCAGCAGCCTTGGGAGGGTGCTTGGGGACCTTGAGCTGAGCTTTAGGGGGAGGTGAAGAGCTATCTCATCACCCAGGATTTAAAACAACCACCTCAATGCATGATGTCATCAACTGCAATCTAAATTGTCCCCCTGTGGCAGTTAGTGCTACGCTGCTGCACACAATGTGCTCGCTTTTGCATGCACCTCTGCCCTTCCTAATTCCTGCCTGTGGTTGTCAGGTAGTCTCCATCACCATCAGCTCTGCTGCAGTGGTTCTTCATCCCTGTCTTTGTGGTGGGCTGTCCCTACTGGGGGCATGAGGCCATCAGTAGCTGCTTCTCCCCCAGCCCATCCCTGTCTCCTCTGTTGAAGACTGAAGGGCAACCCGGCCCTTAAGCAAACATTGCAGGACTTGCCCAAGCCATTTGTCACCGTGCTTTTTATTGTCTCCTCTGCTTTGTAGCTCCTGCTGCAGCACAGCATCCCTCGTCCCCAGGATCTGCACCTCTACTTTGCATCTCCAGGGACAGTGGTCCTGCCATGCTCATGGCATGCCTACATTTGTCTTAAGGATTGACCCTTCGGTTATTATTAGACTCATGGTCACCTCCAGCACAGCCTGTCATGATGAATCAGAAATAGAATCTTCTCTGCATCACAGTCCTCCTAAAACCGACCATCCCCTTCTACCTGCTGCAGTCATTGCCTCATTATAACTCCATTACCTTTAACAACAACCCCATTACCATCCATTATCTTTCTTATCATCTCCTTTACAAGGCTGTTATTTGCACCTCCTCCTTTACAGCCATCCCCTCCTCAATTACGATTCCATTATCTTTATTACACCCCATTACAGTCATAATTATTCCCATTACAATTTTGAGAACTGCATCTCCATCCAGACAAGTCGGTGTCTCCACCAGCCCAGCTTCTCTTACTCCATGTTCCTCATTGCTTTCCTCCACCTTCCCTGCATTCCTAACTATCCCCATACCAATGGTTGTATTCTAATTATTTTTCATTATGGTTTTATAGTCTTTTGCTGCTATTGCTTCCTTTATCAGCCATTCTCATCTCCCTGAAGTATCATAGCTGCAGTGGGAGCTGAGACTCAGGTCAGTGATATTACACTCATCTGCATCAGCCCTGAGCAGGTAATTACAGCCCATCCCTGTCCTCTGCAATTCCAGCACTTAATCTCCATTGCAGCCCTAATTACTGATGTTATCTTTCCGTTATCCTTCAGCTTATCTCCCTTGCAGCTTCCCAGGCATGACCACCTCCTCCAGCCAGTGGTGCCCCTCTGCCTCCTGCCTGGGCAGAGGAGCATCCCTGACCCTGCCTGGTTTTACATCCCTGGTGCTGGACAATGGCTCTAGGGATCTTTTACCCTTTTAAATTAACAGAATATCTGTGTGATAATAGCAGAAGTGGTTTTGTCACAAGGATTCATAAATTCTCACAGTGCAACACTAAGCATCACATCCCAGAGAGGTTGTGGAGTCTGTTTCCCTGGAGAAATTCAAAAGCCATGGGAACACATCCTGAGTGCTGGAGGAGGTCCTGCTTGAGCAGGGAGGTTGGACTAGGTGACCCAGTGGTCCCTTCTGACCCGAACCATTCTGTGATCCTGTTGGCATTGCTGTCACCATGGTTTCAGCTGTGTGCCCACCCCAAGAGCTGCCAGACCTGCCTCTGCTCCATTCATACCTCTTTCATCTTCCAGAAGCCACTCTGGGGACTCAGGAGCAGCCCTTGGAAGCTTTTTCATCAGCACTAAGAGGTGGGAAAAGGCTTCTTGACTGGTGTAGACTGGGTTGCACCCTTTAGGGTGCCATGGAGGAGCTGGGTACTGTGCTGTGTCCTGATCCAGCAGAGGACAAGAGCCCTGACAGCAGGTCCAGTGCCCACGCTCCTTGAGAGGACATTGAGAGATTGGAGTGGTTACAGAGAGAGTCACAAAACTTCTCAAGGATGGGGAAACTGCTGGCTTTGGAGAGCTGGGTGTGCTTAGTTTATCATGAAGATTGAGAGGTGATTTCATGGCTTCCTATAAGAGCTGTCAAGGCAGGGAAATACTAAAGGACGTTCTAAAGAGTCCTTTACAGCGAGGAAAGGCAGCACAGGAGCAATGACTGGGACCTGAGGCAGGCAAATTTGGATAACTGATGCAGCATGTGGGGTTTAAGTGAGAGCGATGCCCATCTCCAGCGGCTGCAAGAGACGGGGTGGGTGCGATATTCCTCACATCCCTGAGCCCTGTGGGCAGAGAAAGCTGGGAGCAGCTTGCAGGTAATTAACAGCTCTGGTGTAAGAGGGGATGTAGCTCATGTTGGAACGCCCCTGGGTTATTTCCCACGATCGATAAGCTTCATAAATAATGTATCCCTCAGGGGGGAAAGCTACCTTGCGCTTATCAGATTTTGTACTTGTTTGGCTTAGCAACGCTAAGAGGGAACGAGCTCAGAGGGAAAAACAGAAGCTATAAATAAGTACAGGGGGGTGTAGGTACAGGCACAGCCAGGAGGCTCAGGCTGGGGGACCCCCGTGCCGTGCAGCTGCCCCACAGACACCGCTGGGGAGCTCTGCAATGGGAAAGCTGATCCAAAGCTAATGAAGGGAGAGCGAGCTGCCGTGCAGGGGCTGTTAACAGCTCCCAGCACCACGCTGTGCCCCCCGTGCAAAATCTGGGGGGATTTTCCCTAATTCTGGCTTGGTTAAAGGCAACCAAAGAAAGGGAGATGAAGCACTTAGCATAATTTTCCTATTATTTCTTTGCTTCACTCCCTGTAAGGGCACCTAACGGAGCTGAGCTTGGCTGCAGACCGCGGGGCAGTGCCCTCCATGAGGGATGTGGGGCACTATTGCTCTGCCATTCCCACAAGGATTTGGGAAGAGCACTTAAACACCCAGCCACGGCCTCCCCACGCCTCAATGATAGCCTAGGAAAACCTGAATATTACACAGGACAGCAGGAAATGTAAGCTCTTTTGGGATCAAGGGAAAACATTTGACTGAAAAATTGGGAAGCAGCATGAGGATGGAGATTGGCTGTTCTGGCTTTTGGGCTTAATCCATAGCCACAGTTTTTCTCTTAAAAAGCATAGGCTGGGATTTCCTGAGAGAGCAGACGGAGGAGCTGCTTCTCTACCGTGCCCTGACACCTGAACTTTGGGGTTTATACTAAATAAAAGGAGCAAGGAGCCTGGCTGGAAGCAGACAGTGTGGTGGAAAACAACTTTGGGATTAAAATAACACCTTCAGTAAGCCCTGGCTAGCAGGTTTGTGCTGCCCAGGCTGCTCACTGCACAGCTGGAGCCAGAACATCTGGGAGGTTTTATAAATTAAAAGGAAACACAGGTTTCCTTGTTGTAAAACACAGTTATGATGGGCAGCGGAGCACAGAGGTTCTTACAAGCTCCAACGAGATGGAAATTTTTGGCAAGGTCAGTAAATAATTCTGGGGTTGAAATGTGGTAGCCCCATCTTCCACAGAGCCCCTTATGAGGGGCTGATCCTGCTGCTTGTTAGCCCACATGCCCTAAGAGCTGATTGCAAATAATCCATCCCCTTCTAGCTGGAGCAGGCGGAAAAGCTTTCTGCGCCCATCCATTGCAATCCCAGGCAACAGCCAGGGGCTGTGGTCAGGAGCAGGAACACCATACTCCGTGCTGGGCTGAGGAGGGAGCGCCCCGGGGAGTCTTTAACTGCAGCTCAATTACATAAGTGAAGCAGCAGCTGAGGGGATAATTTACTGTCTCCAGACAGAGCTTTTACTCCTTGCCACAAGATGAAAACAAGCGCGGCCCCCACGCAGGTGCCGCCCACGCTGGGGACAGCTCTGACTTGTCAAGAGCTGCTGCTTTTCCCTTGCAAAGCATCAGCCCCAGGGGCTTTGCTGACAAGTGGTTTCCTACATGTGCCTGCCCTAAGAATGCCCCTGTACAGCTCTTAGTGTGAGAGTAAATTAATGTTTGCTCAACAGCTGTGTAAGGGGGTGGGTGTGGTCCCTTCTGCCCCTGAGAGTGTTTCTGGAGGTGGGATGGATACTCACTGGTCCCCACTGGCTGGAAAGCTTAGCTCTGGAGCTTGGCTGCTGGACCACTCAGCTTCTTCATGGTTTAAATTTCACCTTTTGAGGGGCTGGCACCATCTTCTGATGTAATTTTGCTCCAACCTGTAACCTCAGCACGCCCCACCAGGGACAAAGCCTTGCTCACTCCAAGGAGCTGCTGTGCTGGGACCAGCATTGCATTGCAGGGACTGAAAGGAGCCAGCACATCCCCACCAGGGATCTCTCCATCACCATTCCTCACAAAAATCCCTTGCTGATGTGGCTGAGGCTTGTTAAAGCTTTCCAGCCCCCATCAAGGCTGCTCTGGGAGCTGGAGCCCAGATGGTCTGAACAGATTACTGCAGCCTCCTGGGCTATCCATCCCAGGCACTTTGGCAGGCCTGAATTTCCTCCAAATGACAAAATGACAAAAATAAATAAAATCTCTCAGCATTAAATACCGGGAAGCCCGTGAAAAAGCTGTGTACACAATGAAAACAAATATATGGTTAAATAACCTCTCTAACAGTATTTCTATAAAATGCCTCTCTAAATAATGGCAAGTGAAAGGCTCGCTCCGTCCTGATTAACCTCAGCTGGGGAAGATTGTCTGTATCAAACCACTGCTGTCAGCTGATTAAAAATGAATTAAACTGAATGGAAAACAAGTCCCCAAACATCCCTTCTCCTTTCCAATCCAGGGGCAAAATAAAAATAGCAACAAACCCCCAAAACTCCAGAGCAAGCACGGTGCTAAGTCACCCTGGCCTGAGGATGAAGCAGTGACAGGGACCTGGGATGGGGTGAGACAGGAAGCCTGAAAATGGTCACTCCATGGAGAGGCTGCAGGACCAGGTGTAAGAGTCATAAGGGATAAAGGGGATGCTGATACAGATTAATTAAAACAACCTAAGTGAGCCATCCATTCCTTTGCCTCTTGAACAGAGCTCTTTTTTTTTTTTTTTTTGAAGATTGGAGTCAGCTAAAGTGACTTTTTAACATTTCTCTGTTATTTTTAGGTAGTCCATCAGATCCTTTGGGCCAAAGTCCCAAACCTCAAGTGTCAGCCAGATAAAACCATCCTAACTAGAGCTTGCTCCAGTAGTGAAAACACACAGGAGATGATCTTTCATGCAGCAAAGTCCCATCACAGTGTGTTTCCAAAGAAAACATCCCCTGCAGTATCACTGGTGAACACTGAGAGGGGAACATTGAGCAAACCCTGTGTTTGACACCCTGGACCAACACCCTCTTGTTCTGTTTTCCCCAGGAAAATACTCTGAATAACAGAAAGGCCTCAAATGTTTCTTCTCCTACTTGTTTTTTTAGTTTTTTCCATTTTCTCAACTATTTTCTTAATAACTGCCTAGGAATTGTTGGGTCTTGGGATTGGACAAGAGGCATCCTAGGCTGGAGCATGTTATGGAGGACAGTCCAGTTACTAACTCTAAGAGGAGTGTATCACACAGATTATTTTATTCTTTGGCTTTCACTTTGATATAATAAAGAAGAATAATTGACAACCAATGGGACCTGCCATCCTGACACTTTAATGACAGCCTATTTTGAGACACCAGAACTGCAACTCAGTGGTTCTAGAAGTTGTAAAAACTGTTGTAAAAACTACTCTTCGTCCAAGTGGCTGTAAAAACTTGTCTCCAATGATCAGGGGAGCATGACTGCTGCCAGGTGCTTTGGGGCATGGGTGTCCCTGCAGGGTCCTGCCCCCAGAACAAGGTGACTGTCCCTGATCCCCACCAGCTTCTGACACTGTGGGATGTGTGGAGACCTGATGGCTGTGGGAGAGAGCAAAGAATCATCGAGGTGGGATTTTTTTCCACCACAGACATGCTGTAAAAAGTGTATTTAATCCCCCAGCCAGTGGCAGGAAGAGAGGGGAGTAAGCCAAAAGCAAATCTGGGTGTGGAGAAACTGTGGCAGGGGAGATTGCTCCTCCACAAGATGTCAAAAATGCCTCTACGCCTGAGGGAGATTTTCTGCTTTTTCACTCTGCCCCTCTCTAGCTTCCCAACACCAGGATATTCCTGCATTTTCTCCACCCTAAAACCAGCAGAAACCCCCATTAGGAGATAAGGAGTTGAGTTAACCCCCATTATGAGTGTTAACAGGAGCAGCTGTGCATGCTGTGCATGCATGCATGCATATACATTTTGGAGCATCTTTTCAGGGTTGCAGGTGATGCAATCCGTCGTGCAGCCTGCCAGGGACCCATCAAGGGTAGGCAGCACGGGAGGTGCCTGGCTGCAGCCAGGAATTAGCTGAGGTGCCTCTCTCTTTGTTTCAAATAGCTCTTGCCGCCTGGGCCATAAAATGAATGTCTGAGCAGATAGGTGGGAAAACAAGAAACCGTATAAAGTAACTCAGTGCTTGTGGGGGGGGGATGAGATGAGTTGTATTTGGGACATGCTGGGGTTTGAGTGTATTTCTTTGCCCTCCAGAGTGGCCCAGCACGATGGGCACCACACCCTCAGCCCAGCACTCCCCCACCCTCAGCTCCCTGGTAGTGTTCTCATTCTGCTGCTTATTTATCCACCTGGCTTTTCTTTTGAGTCCTCCACCCCTTACACATTTATCCAGCCCTCCAGCCACTCACTGCTTGATTCACTGTCTGTCCTGCCCAGCCTCTACCTTGTGCTCCTGCTTAGAGCCTTGCCTATTTATATTCTTAACCTCTGCCTCCCATTCCTCTGTCTCTTTAATCCACACATCAATCTTGTTTATGGCCTCCATCATGCATTACCTGGAAGCTAATGCTGCCTCATCTCTCTGCCCTCTCTCCTAAGCCACCCTCAGTTCTATCTCCCCCACACAGCAAGATGAGGTGGAGGAAGACCTTTTGACAAAAGAGCAGCAGGTGCAGGAGCTCAGCATCCCACACTGTGGATTCACCTCTCCCTGCTGCACTTTTTGCCTGATTTTTGGGGTTAGGCTTTGCCCTGTGCATAAGCATCAAGAAACCTGCAGCTGAAAAATGCCCAACCTCCTGCACCCTTTCCCCTGGGGATGCTCTGGAGCTGAACACCCTGCAGAGGATGGTGGATTTAGGGACAAAGCTCGCATTTCAGAGATGTTCTGACATTGGTACCTAGGGCAGCTTCCCCAAGCTTCCAGGCAGCTGCAGTTCAAGCCTGGAGGATCATCAGCTGACCATCCTCAATGCATTGTCCCCTTGTTATACCCTGCTGGCTGCCCTGGCACCACAGCTCAGTGCCTTTCCTTGCCCTCCCTGTTCCCAGTCCCCCACTGCATCCCACAAAGCTGCCTCACAGAGTCCAGCCTGTCATTTTTCTGCCTCTTCTCCTTCCCCAAATGGTGGGAATTTTCCTCTTGCTGATTCACGCCTGGGTCACGTCACATTTTTTTTTTAGCGCTGACGCTGGCTATGCTCACCCCAGGGAAAGGCTAAAACCCCAAGCTGCTGCTTTGGGGACTGGCCCTCTGCCAGCCACGTGCTGCCAATTCAGCCAAAAAGCTGCATCTGTGCTGAGCAAACCCAAACCTCTCCCACTGTTGGGGTCAAATAAGGGAAATTTCAGGGGTCCATTTCATCTCTAACTCACTAATCCCAACCCTGGGCTCCCAACTGAGTCCTTATGCTGGGTGCAGCTCACCTGCAGCTTCAAACCCCCCTTTTTTTAGAATAAAAATCCTTTGACTCTTCCCTCTGGACCAGTAGAGAGGCATAAAAAGGTGGAGGGGCCCACTGACATCACCTGCATCCCTTCCAAATGGGATGGAGCCATTTGCAACCCTGAAAGGGTTTTGGGAAAGGGGAACATCCAGAACCTCCCACAGGCACCTTTTGGGAGGTTCAGTGGCTGGATTGGGTTTGTACCTCTGCTAATTCCTCCTGGAAATCGTAATTGTGGGAATTTCACCCTTCCCTCTGCTTCTTCTCACCTCCCTCCACATTCTGCCCTGATGGATCCATCTCTTCCAGAGGGATCTTGACCACCAGGAACAGCATCTCATGCCATGACAAGCCCTTTCAATGGGCTTTTCAATTAATTTTCCCTGCTGAGAGCTGTCTTTTGCTTTTTGCTACTGGAAGGGGTTGGGAAGCATCCTCCTGCCCAAGCCACTGCCTTCCCAAACCCCACCAATTTCAGCATCCCTGCACTGCCTGCACGCATTGCCTGGGATGGGAAAACCCCACCGAGCCTTTTTGGGGCCACCACAGCTCTGTGTCTTCCGTGGCCATCCCAGGGGACACCTCCTCTCACCCCCATCGTCCTGATGAGTCCAGAGAACAATTATCAAGTCACAAACCCCACAGTCACCAAGTCGGAGTGGCTTTAGCTCCTGCTCTGCCGCGGTGCAAATTACAGGGAAATGGGGATTTTGGCATTCAGCTGCACCACCCTCATTACGGATAAGATGCCCCTACCTGGGATGTGGCTGCAGCGCGCGGAGGAGGGCCGGGGAATGAAAATCCAGTAATTAACGGGTAATTGCCAAGTAAGGAGGGGCGATGAACGCTGCTGCCTGTGATGGGGAGGCACTTGCAGCCGTGGGCTTGGGACAACCGTGGGACAGTTTTCATATCAAAGACAGCACAAATGCATAGTAAATATATGATTCTGGGTTGTTTCCCCCCATCTTTGCATTAAATAATTTATTTCCAAGTGACCATGAAGGAAAAAAAGGAAAGGAGAAGAAATGTTGATGTGGATGATGGTCGGGGCAGGCTGGTACCCACAAGTGCCACTGCCATGCTGAACCCAGGGCTGGGGCAGCCACAGCTTCTTTCCCCTCTGCAAAGCCCTGGAGGAGATGCAGCAAGGCAAGAAGCTCCCTTTTCCTGGTCATATTATTGGGGTGTCACCCACTGAGCCCTCAGGATGGAGCCCAGGTCAGTAATTAACTGCATTGATGCCTCTCTCCTCTGCAGTAAGTATTTCTATCAGGGTCAAGTGGCAGGGAATGTATTTCTGTAGCTGCCTGCAGGATTCAGGAGGAAATACAAAAAAAACCCTGATTTTTCACTCCAATTTAATTTTTAGCTAATAAGGATGGCTGGTGGTCCCTGCTGAGTTTTAGGTTATAGTCTAGAGCATCCCAAAACATCCCGCCCCTGGATGCAGGACTCATCCCTGGGTGGCTGGCAGGGTCTGGGCACAGCCACCTCAGCAGCTTAGTGGGATTGGAGAGAGGATTAGACACCAAAAGGGGATAACAAGAGAGGATAAAAGCTTAGGAGGAATTAAAGACCCTGGCACATGGGGATGAGAGGAAAACACTAATTGCCTGGGGTTGGGAAGGTTCATTCCCTCTGGGAGGGTGATTTGTGGCGGTGGGCAGGATGTTGCTGGGCCTGGGTACACGGACCAACTGATGTAGCTGCAGCCAGTGCCTTTCCCTAAAAATAAAGCTGAGATTTTTCCCCCAGCTGGGGTAGAGAGGTGTACACCTTCATGGGCAAAAAGTACTTGAATAGAAAAATAATTTTGAAGAAAGCATCCCCAGCTTGGGGTCCATTTGTACTTCAGAGATTTAAGTCTGCTGGAGTCTTGTTTAATATGACCCCAGTGTTGGCACTGAACAGGTGCCAAGAATGATGAAGCCTGCTGTTTTCTGTGGTGTGGCATTCCCCAAATAGACTTATTTTGGGAGGAAGGGATCTCATGCTGGGCTGGAACTCCGTGGCTGCTCTGGGCCAGCTCTGCAGGTGCCCCACATGGATCCTCCCTGGCAGAGGCAGGAGTAGGGCAGACTCCAGCAGAGGGATGTGCTGCCTGCCCCAGCTCCAGCCACCTCCAGGAGCCAAGCTGGGCTCCCTCCTGCCTTTTCCAGCTGATGGAGAACTGTCCCATTGGCCGGGTGTGCCAAAATTCATGTGCCAAAATTCAACGAGAGGTCTTCCTGCACCAGGTGTTGTGGGACCCAAACTCCTGGAGGCTTGGAAATAAAAGCTACCAGTGCCAAGCCAACATTCCTGGTGGCCTCATGCCAGGCAGTGGCTTTGTTAAGAAGCCATCAGGGCCAGGCTGGCACGAGCTGTGTGTGCCAGCACTGTCTGCCTGGGCTTGGGGGGGACCTTCTCTCCTGCTGGGATCCTTCCCCAGGATGGGGATACTTGGGGGTCCACTCAGGGCTGGGTGGCTCCAGATCAGCACTGCGGGGTCAGGAGCAGCTTGGGGGGAGAAGGGTGAGGATGCTCTGCAGTGTGACCCCTGACTGCACATGGCAGTGGTGTCACCACCCTGTCTCAAATCCTGCTGGATGTGGAAGAAGCGATCATCACTGGGGCAGGGCCAGAGCTTGTAAATGTAAGGATCCTCATCCATGGGCTGCTCACTGATCCTGAAGCCCCCCTCACCCAGCCAGGCTGCCCAGGGGCTGGGCAGGAGTGAGCTGCACACAGATGTGTGGGATGCAGCGATGGCACACACATCCCTCCTGCAGCTGGGGGGAAACCCAAGACAATGCTTTATTCTTTCCTGTGGCACAGCCAGCTCCATCTCTGCCCTGCTTTACCCGGCCTTGGGCAGAGGAGGAGAGGTTCTGTCCCAGCTGAATGGAGGCAGGCACCTTCCCCAGTTCCCAGGGATGGTCACTGGGATGCCCAAGGTGCTACATGTGCAGTGTCCCAGGAGTGTTGGAAATCTGCTTTTCCCAGCTGGATCTTGCTCTGCCCTCATGGGATCCCTCATGAAGGTTTCTCCTGCAGTTACACCGGGGTGTGAACCGGATATGCAAGGGCTGGTCTGAGAGGCAGCTCTGCTCCTACCCAGGGGGAAACATGGGCTGAGGCTGGGATAGGGTTGAGTGAGAGATTGCCTGGGATTTAACAGGCTTTTTTAAGACCAGAAGTAAACGCCAGCCCTTGCTCTTTAGAGTCATTAAATGTCCCCTGGTTCATTCTGCAAAGGGTAGGCACATTAACCTGCCGGCCTGGCTGCCCTCTGTTAACCACATCCTCATCACATGAACTCCCCTGACATTTGAGACTGCTCTTTTTCCCAAACCCACTGCCTGCTTTCATTCCCAACACAACATTTTGAGGCTGGGCATTTGCTTCTTGCCATTCCTGAGGATCTCACAGCATAAATGATACTATGGAGGAAAAAGAAAAAATCCTTTACCAAAGCATGAGCAATAAGAACACCTCCATCACAAAGAGATTAATTTTTGCTCGAATTTATACACTAAAACTGCAGGGAGAAGCCTTCCCTTGGGAGTGAGGGGCAGGGCAGAGCATCACCCCTGCCAGGGCTCACACTGCCTGCTCTGCCTTCGCCACCTCTCCTGCCAGCTCCCATTTCTATGGAAACCTGCCCTCCTCACTCCTTCCTCTGCTTGCACTCTTGCTAATTTAAGAAAACCAACTTTCTGCTCTCTGAGGAGTTGCCTGGATGGAGACATGCCCCTGGGGCAGGCAGTGATGTCTCTCTGCCCACCAGTACCTGGCAGCCCCTGTCCATCCCTAACAGGGGGCCATGCAAAGCTCAGGGTGGGTGCACACCCCTATTCCTGCTCTCCTGGGCAGGGAAAGGCAGGACACCTCCTTATCTCAGCACTTTTCATCTGCTCTGAGTCCTTTCCACGAGTGTCTCTCCTCTCTCAACCCTCCTTATCTGTTCTCCCCCCACCCCTGTCCCCAGCTTTGTTTACATCAGTGAAACACTTGTCCAGGTCAAACACGGTTTCCTGATAAACACATTTCCATTGATTGCTGGAAAGAAAATCTCTCCAGAGTAGCACATTCTTTGCTCTGGGGATCGATACCTTCCAAACCTCTCCTGTTCCCCACAGCAGCCCTCCAGCTGGTTGAGGAGGATGTGCTGTGGGGAGCCCCTGAGAGTGGAGACAGGGCTGGATGTGAGATGTGACACCTGAAGAAGATGCAGGATCTGAGGAACCTGTAAACCCCCCTGGCCTCTTCCATGCTGCACCCACGGAACACAAACCCTTCCAGCTGCTTCCCCAGGCCATGCCCCAGTGCATCAACCCCTGCACCCCTGCATTGCATCCCCCTTCTCCTGCCCGGGGCTGTCCCAACATTCCCATTTCAGGAAATCAAAGGATGTTTGGGCCCTGCCAGAAGCCCTGGAAGGGGCAGCAGCTGAGGGGCAGCCCTGCTGTGCTGCTGGAGCCCCACAGACTGTTAATGCACTGCTGATGGGGAAGCTCGTGTGTTGCTGCAGAGAGTGATTTAGCTGTAAAGCCACAATCGATGAAGAGAAATTTAAAGGGATTAGACACTTTGCCACTGCTGCAAATATGATGCTCCCCATAGTGTTTTCCCCTCCTGGAATGCATCAGGACTTCATGAATGAGGTGTGTGACCTGTGCTGAGACCCTTGGTTACCTACAGGGTTCACTCAAGAGGCATTTTTAGACCAAAAACACTGAACAACAATGAATTTACTGTGCAAAATGACGCTTTGCCCACCTGTCCAGCCAGTGGTTCATCTCCTCTACGACAAAATAAATACAGGGTGTTGCTGGGAAGCATCCCAGCCCAGTAAACCTCACCATTTATCGCAGGGAGAAAACAAATTCAATTATCATAATAAATAATTAATGAGGCATAATTAACAAAGACATAAAAATTATAAATAATAATCTGGGCTAGGAAGAAACAAGCCCAAGTGCTCCGTAGGGTCCATACAAACTACCAGAGGCCTGACCCCAGGGAGCCAGCAAAGCATGTGTGATGGAGCATAAGGAGCTGTAATGAATTCAGAGTTTCCACCAGGCTTTAATAAAACCCTTCTGCAGAGGCTGTTAAGGGAACTGAGATGAGAGGTGAAAGTTTGTTATGGATTAGAAACTGTCTAGGAGACAGAGGAGAAGATAAAAGAACTAAGAAGTGATGAAGACACACGGTGAGCTGGGGAGCCTGAGACATCCCCTGTGGGGCAGCTGCCCTGGAGAGGGGTCTGGGCCATGGTGGGGGCTGCAGGGGGCCGATCTGTGCCCATTCTCAGGAGCTGGGTTGGCTTGAGAGCAGAAGCTGAACCTCATTCATTGCCAGTGTGGGCGTTCATTCAGAGGGAACGCTGCTGCCATCTCCCTCCCCACAGCACGGCATCAACACGGCCCTTATCCCCCCCTAAAGGCTGGCCTTGCCCAGCTCAGCCTCCCTGATGCTGCCACTCAGAGCCCAGGGACCACACCTACAGCCTGGATTTACACCCAGCTCCATCCCGATTTTCAGCCAGCAATGGCTCAGGGGGAGGTTGGGGACACTTTTGCGTCTCCTTGGGGCGCCAGCTTTGTGTCTATCCCTTGCCGAGAGGGCTGGGATGACCTTTCCCAAAGGCAAAGCAAGCCTCTGGGGTATCCAAAACCTGAGGCAGGGGGTGGAATTGCAGCCCCCAGCCTCCCCATCCCACTCAGCCTCACGCTTCCGAGCCCCCAGTGTGAGAGCTGCAACCACCCCGTGCCTCCCAAAGCCTGCCCTGCTCGATGGATTTTTTAAATTGGATTGTGACAAACATTTAATACCTAATAGAGCTCACACCAGCACAGTTAATTAAGAAGGTGACTAATCCAATTCGCTCGTGGGAGAGCAGAGAGTGAGGAGAGGAGGGAGGGAGGCAGGGAGCCTGCGTTAGTGTGGGGAGGGAGCAGGAGAAAATCAGTTCAGCTTCTATCACCTGTCATTTCATTCCGTGTGTGTGCACACACGATGAAGGAAGACTTTCCTTCCCTGTTGCAAACTCTGGAGCTGCTGAGGAGAAGCTGAGCTGCCCCAGGCTCTGTGTGAGCTTCACTGGGGTGCCAGAGCAGGTGAGGGCCTGAGCAATCCATGGCAGCTGGATGCTCCTTGGGGCTTGGCCACAGAGATGCCCATAGCCCAAATCTTTATTTTAAAACACCCCGCAAGAGTTTTTCGGGCTCTGAAGGGGGTGCTGAGGCACAGACAGTGCAGAGCATCCCCCTGCTCCACACGGGGCTGCGCTGTGGGACCGGGCCCAGGCACGTCGGGCTGGCAGTGCCAGCTGTGGCAACATCTGTATGCCACTCACAGCCCGGGCCCCCGGAGTTGATAAATAAAACAAGTGGAGTTATTTTGGCCCCGGGGACAGGGCTGTCTCCCGGAGCACAGAATGGCTCTTTCTCTGTCTCTCTGCGGCGCCCGAGTTCATTGTTATTCCCCAGTGGAGAACAGGACGTGGATTGAGCCGAGGTGCCCATCTGCGGAGGGCAGCCGGAGAGAGACTCTCTTCACATTAGCGCCTAATGGCATCAATGGCGCTTTTAAACGCAGCCCCGGGGAAACAAAAGGGCGCAGCGAGGAAGAGCGTGTGGGCGAAGCCGGGGAGGGATGGGGGGAAACGGGGACGGAGCCAGGGGAGGAGGGCGAGCAGGATGAGCTGGAGAGGAAGACAAGGGGAGAAAACATAAATGAATCGGCTCCATCCAAGCCATGTTTCCTACAGAGAGCGAGGCAGCTGGAGCACCTCGGGATGCGGGCAGCAGTGCCACAAGCGTCAGGTGCCAGGGATGCTGAGCACCGCCCACCCCCGGCTCAGCCATCGCCCGGCCGAGAGGAGCCCTGCGTGCTCATCAGCGTCCCACGGCAATTAGTCCTCATTAGGCGAGGCGAGCAAAAGGGGATGCTGCCTTAATGACGTGACAAGCAGGTGGGTTAAAATTGGAGAGAAAAAGAATGAACAAAAAGAAACAGCCCGAAGGGAAACCAACCAGCCTCTGCCCAGGGGTGCTGCCAGCACCTTCCGTGGGCAGCCCTGGAAGCACCCACTGGGATGCCCTGGGTGTCCTGGGGGTGATGGGTGCACGTCAGGCAGATGTGGGGAGGAGGTAACCGCAGCACCGAGTAATTAATGAGGAATTAACACCACCAGCTCATCCCTTCTGCGGCCAGAAAAGCCCCCAGGGTGCTCCCAGCATCCTCCTCCTCGCAGGAAATAATTACCGATGTTAAAATTATTTACTAAATGAGGCAATTCTCGGCGTGCTATCTCGGAGCCGTTTGCCTGGTTTACATTGTTACTAGTGCTACATAATAAATTAACAGTGTAATTAAAGACAAGTTTAATGCTGATGCTTTGCAGAGGGATTTTCTTTTAAGTCTCTCTGCAAGTAGAAGCAACACGCATTACATGAGGGGCCAGGGGCAGGGACTGGCAGAGCCAGGCAGGACCAGGCAGGGCACTGATCCCCCAGCACACGTGTCCCTCGCTCCCCCAAGGGACGACAACCAGATCGAATCAAATCAATCTGCATTTTAATTACCAGCCACACTCTCTCTGCAGGGCCGCTGAGCCGTCTGCAGTGGCAGCAGCCAAAATCGCCTCGGGTGAAGCTCCCTGCCTGTCCCCGTGTTATTTAGCAGGGACATGGATGTGCTCCATCAACAGGACCTGTTCCTGACTGTGCTGATCAGCCAAGCGAGGCTACAAAACCCCACGGGGATCACAGGACTCATCCGCCAAAAAAAACCCAACCCAAAAAAGAGAGGAAAATAAACAAGGCACTTTAGGAATCCACGGTTCTGGTGATTTCTGCTGACTAACACGATATCAGCCAAAACCGAGGAAGCCTTCAGGGAAACAGTTCAGGAGCTTCAGGAGGAAACATTTCCTTTTTGGAGATGAAGCTCTAGGGACATGATGGAGGGCACTGAGCTCCAGCACTGGGGACATGGGGGCTGTGTGACCCAGGACAGGCTCTGCTCCTCCTGCAGCTCATCCATCCTGCTGGACTCAGGGGTCACCTCTCCTGACAGCCATGAGATGGGGAGCCAAATCCCACCCTTTCCCGTGCTGCTGGTGAGGGCAGCATCCCCCAGGGCCTGCCTCCTGCTGCCAGCAGCCCAGCATGGCCCAAATGCACCAGTATTGACTGGGCAATCAATTCTCAAATCCCAGCAGCCAGGCCAAGGAAGAGCAATTACAGCAGGCAGCCATGAGATCCAGCTAATGCAAACACAACAGCTTTCCCTGGGACATTGCCACACATCCCATGAGACCAGCAGGGCAGGGCAAGGCTTCCTCCTTCTAGGGAAGGATATTTGCACTTCAGAAGGAGAGCCAGCACCCAGCGGAGCACTCCCACTGCCAGGCAGCCCTCCAGCTGCACCCCCAGCCCTCAGCCCTGCATGATCTCAAGTGGGACATTCTCCCCATATGGGTGAAGGAAAGAGGAGGGAGCTGCCCTGGAGATGAAGAACAGGGAGCTGAATTAATTTCTCCCTCCTGTGATGCCTGTCGTGAGTGGAGGGGAAGGAGAGAGCAAATCCCTCACCTCTGCCAAACCATTCCTCATGAGAACAGCCATTAGCAAAGGACTTTCCTACACTTGTAGTAGTTACAAGCATTTCATTTCCCAAAGCGTGGGGGATTTGTGATCTCCTCCAACAGGAGAGAGAGTTCTGGCTGGGCCAAAGGAACATCCCACACCCACCCAGGGCCAGTTAAACACCCTTGGATAATTTCTCTAGCAATGATCCACACCACCACACACTGGCAACAGGCTCCAAATCTTGTCTTCCCCATGGTGACTTGCTGGAGCTCCATCCACCTTGAGGAAAGAGATAGGGAGCAGAAATCCCTCCCCAAAAGTGTTTATTTAGCAAAAAAGATGAGAGAGAGAAAGAGAGGCAGGGAGGAGCGGGAGGTGGTAGCTGGAGTGGTTTCTAGCATCAAGAAATTTTGTGGTCAAGCTGCCCACAAAACCAAACAGCTTAGAAGGAAAATGTTCAGATGAAGATCTCTGCTCATCAGACCTCCTAAGGACAGGGACCTCAGCAGCCCTTTCCACTTCTACTATCCTTTTTCTGGTGATTTTTGGGGAACCCAAACCCCTTCCTAAACCCCAACCACCCCAGGGAGCGGGGGGGAGAATTTATATCCCTGGGATTGTTACCCCACCAATAAATCTGGCATCAATCACCCACAGATTACCAAACCCCACAGACGTGGGAAGGAGGAGATGGGACATGTGACATCCCAGAGCTGTGATACCCCCACCTGCTCATCTTTTCCCAACCTTTGCCACCCCAGATGCTCAGCAGGACAAGCTCACCGTGGTGGCTTGTTTAGGCAGCTGGTGGAAGCTGGGAGATGGCTTTGCTGCCTGCACCTTGCCAAGGTTCCTGCCCTGTGGATGGAAATTATGGAAGTACCAGGCTTTGACATTTAAAAGTATCAAGGAAAATAGAGGGGGTGGGGAAAAACCAAACAAACAATTACCTGGAGCTCATCAAGGAGCTGCGGGAGGAATTGTGATGGCTAATTACAAAGGGAAAATTGAATCAAGCTCTGAGGTGAAGACAACAAGCTAGGGGAAATAAGAAGGCACAGCAGGAGAGGGGGTTTCAGCCCGTGGATGGGATGTTTGGTGCTGAGATTTTGCCAAGGAAGAATGTTCCTTTGACTATTTCCCAGTGGGAAGGGGCTCGCTCACTGACATTCCTTTGGCTAGGTGATAGCAGGGATGATGGAAGGGAGCTGCCCTTTCAATTCCCATGGAACACAGCTGAAGCACCTCCCCTTGGGGCTGTGGGAGTGGAGGCAGCCGACAGGGAAAATCTTTAACTAAAAGTCAACTGGAATGGTGCTGGGCATCCTAGGACTCATTTCAGGCACATCAGTAAAGGGAGACTGGACCTGCCTTGTGAGATATGAGAGTGAGGAGGGGAAAATCCCTTCCAGAGCAAGAGACAGACAAATGGCACCTGCTGAACCTGCCCTGCATTTTCTATTTTATTTTTGAATTTCCTATCCCCATCCCTTCTGATTTCCGTATTTTGTTTCTTGTGCAGTGGGGTGGGTGAGGGAAGACCAGGAACTAGTCATTAAACAGCTCCTGAGAGAGTGTGAGCTTCCAGCACTTACTGCCATTAAACCCAGCAGCCTCCTCCCAGGAAATCCAGCCAGCAAACTGGGTTTACAGACCAGGACCCAACAGCTGGGAGCATCCAAGCAGTCCCAGATTTCACCCTCACTGGGATTTTTCCCCTGGCTCTGGGATGCTGCTCCCTGGGCTGGGACCACCTTAGGGATGGGAGAAGCGTTTAAGGCCATTGACATTTTGTTCCTCATTACAGGCACAATTAAAAGGCAGAGGATTACAGGCACTGGCTGCACCCTGTCCCCGTCCCTCGTCCCTCCTGCTGCTGCCTTTATCTCTTCTGCCTGGGCAGCTCCATCGATGAATTGACTTCTTCCCCTGCCTAATTTATGTCTCCTTTATGTTTGTTTATATAATAAGGTTAAACATCTGCTTTACACCCAACATGCTTGTACTTGTTAATTAGCCTTTTTTTTTCTTGGGTTTGATTGCATTTGCTGCGGGCTCTGACAAGATGAACAGTAGCAAGGAGAAGGCTGGGAACCCCACAGACAGTTTGTGCCAGGGCAGGAGCTGCACCCCCAGCCCAACCCAGCAGGTTTGGGGGTGCCTGTTCCCCCTCAAGAGCTGTGGGTGAAGCAGTCAGAGCTGCAGCTGTGTCAGGGAAGGTCTCCCATAGGGTTGGTTTCTACTTCTCAGTGCAGTTCTTGAGCTGTTTTAGGGGGATTGGGGAGTTGGAGCACCACCATCAGGAGAACAGCAAGAGATCCATGTGATACCCTGTGGCTGCTGCCCATGGTGACAAACTGTCCCTGCCCCTTCACCTTGCTGGTGTTGAACTCCACCTGACGAGTCCCTGTGAGCAGGTTTGGGGTGCAGGGCAGGGAGCTCCCCAGGGGAGTGGCTCTCCACCCCACAAGCAGCCTCACAAACACGAGAGCCCAGCCTTTCCCTGGCTGCAGAGCCCAGAGGAAACCTCCACCTCAGCCCAGACACAAACTGGCTCTTCACCCTTGGTTTGCCAGGCCTTATAGTCAAACTCCTCCCCAGCACCAGGACGGGTTTTTTTCCAGTCCTGGCAGTGTGGATCTACAAAGGGATCCATAGGACCCCAGGACCCAGCTCTGCCCTGTGGCTGCAGCACAAGCCCCAGCTCCCAAGCAGTAGCCGTCTCGCTCTCCTGCTGCTCTCCTGCTGCTCTCCTGCTGCTCTCCTGCTGCTCTCCTGCTGCTCTCTTGCTGCTCTCCCGCTGCTCAGGTGCTGGGGAGGTCCCGCTCCTCCCAGCAGGCTGGCGGCACTGCCGGTGCTCCCTGTCCTTTTGTCCCACCGAGCCTCCCCGGACAAACCCGGCCATTTGCACCTCACTGCTGTGAGCACCTGAGATTCAAAGAAGCAGCCGGGCTCACGCCCCCCCAAAGGTGCAGGAAAAGCCGCTCTGCCCCTCCTGCCTGCCTGCCAGCCAAGCCTTCTCCTGCCCATTCCCCACGCCTCAGTTTCCCCGCCTGCAGACACCCGTCCCACGGGGATGCGATGCCGGGGGCAGCCACAGGGATGCAGCCGGCACAAACCAAGCCCCAAATCTGACACTTCCTCGCCACCCCAGTGTCCCCGCAGAAGATGTCTGGTCTCAGCTGCCCAGCCGGTGCACAGGCAAGAGCTTAAAGCGGCGAGGTGCTCCCCATTTCCAACCAGGACGGCAGAATACGGGGATGTTCCTTCCTTCCCCGGGCTCCACAGCACCTCAGTGAACCCCTGGCCGCTCCAGAAAGGATCCCCCGCACCGGACTTAGCCTTGTCTTCCTCTCCGGATAGACGGATTCCGTCAGGAGCCGTAGCAGGTAACTGCTAATTAAGCACGCCTAATTAACGCCTTCTTCAGACACACCCTCGACGTCCCTTCCTCCAGATGCTCCGCCACCCCTCCGCCAGCGGTGACCCCGCCAAGCCAGCGCTGCGCTCCCCGGCTTTAAAAGTCGCAGCTCGGCTCAGGCTCAGGGAACATCCTTCAGCCCCAAGCTCTGCGATGGCCCCTTCCAGGTGTCAGCTCTCCTACAGAAAGGCACCTTTGCTGCTCGAGCAGGCGGGAGAGGAGGCAGAAACCGTGTTCAAACTTTGGTGAATCGAAGCAGAAAGCCGGAGCTAAGGCTCGGCAGAGCCTGGGTGGGCTTCGCGTTCGCCGGCAGCATCGACGCGCAGGCGGCAGGCGGTGCGGGAGGGAGGGAAAGGCTGCTCAGGCTTGTTCCCAGCTCCCCGAGTTGGGGATGCTGCTGCCCCCGCGGCCCTGCGAGGAGTGGGAGCCGTGGGCAGCAGGGAGGGAGCGGGCTGAGAAGGAGAAATGGAGCCCGGCTTTGACGGGGAGAGGGTGCGAATGAGCCCCCAGCGCTGCCTGCAAGGATGCAGCAAGGAGCCTCCTCCCTCCACGAACTGTCTCCGTATGACGCAGGTGCCAAGAGCCAAATTACTTCAATCTCATTCCAGCCACAAAAGGAACTTGCAGAAAGTGCAGGCGGCCTTTACCACCCCCCAGTAATAACCAACATACCCCCTCTGCCCTCGCACGGCGGCCGGGCCGGGATCCGCCGCGGCGCGGCCGGGGAATCGCGGGTCCCTGCCCAGCGCCGCTCCCCTCCGCGCTCAACTCCGCGCCTGCTGCCCGGCCGCGGGCTGGAGAGGGGGAACACACACAGGGCAAAGAGCACGGGCAGCGGGGCCGGGGCGCGGGGGGATGCGCGTGGAAGCGGAGCGCGGAGAGCTGTGCCCGCCGAGAGCGGGGCAGAGCGGCGCGGAGCTCCGAGCCGGAACGCGGGGCTCAGCGCGGCGGAGCGCGGAGCGCAGATTGCGGAACGCGGTGCCGCGAAACCCGGAGCGCGGAGCCCGAGCACGAAGCCCGGCGCAGGGAGCGCGCCGCTCCGAGCCCGGAGCGCGGAACACGGAGCGCGGAGCGCGGAGCTGTCCGCGGTGCTGAGGACACTCACCGCGCCGGGCCGGGCCGGGCCGGCTCCTGCTGCCGCCGGGAAGCGCGTGGGGCGGCCCCGCTCCGCGGGTGCCCGGGCTCGGCCTGGCGCCCTGCCTGGCACCGGCAGCCCCTCTGGCTGCTGCGGCCGGGAGGAGCGACCCCGGGACTGCCTCGCTGCCGCTCCGTCCCCTCCTTAAATTTCATCAGC
>VZDJ01000072.1:4081628-4217549 GCA_008694505.1 Cyanoderma ruficeps | reverse complement strand
CCGCTCCGGGCTCTCCCGCACGCAGCCGCCTAGTGGGCAGAGGCGGCAGGAAAATCCCGCCCGCAAACCCGGGCGGCACCGCCGCATCGCCTCCCACCGCCCGCCGCTGCCCCGCGGCCCCCCCGAGCACCGCCCGCCGCCCGAGACCGCTCCCGAGCACAGAGAACGCTGCAAAAGAACGGGAGGGAGAAATGCGAGGGAGGAAAGGGGGGTAAAATGGGACGGGAAAAAAAAAAGTGGAAGCCAACTGAGTTTGACCTCAGCCTTCCTGGGGTCTGGATGGAAACGGGCGTGGGCATAGAAATGGTCGGAGGACTGGAATTCCTCTGCTGTGAGGGAAGGCTGACAGAGCTGGCCTTGGGCAGCCTGAAGAAGAGAAGGCTCCAGGGACACCTTAGAGTCCCTTCCAGGGAATGAAGGGGCTCCAAGGGAGAGGACTTTGGACAAGGGCCTGGAGTGACAAGAGATAGGGAATGGCTTCCCACTGCCAGAGGGCACGGTTAGATGGGATATTGGGAAGAAATTCTTCCCTGTGAGGGTGGGGAGGCCCTGGCACAGGTTACTCAGAGAAGCTGTGGCTGCCTCATCCCTGGAAGGCCAGCTTGGATGGAGCTTGGAGCAGCTGGTCTTCTGGGGGTGGAATGAGATGGTCTCTAAAGTCCCTTCCAACCCAAACCATTCCAGAATTCTGTAACACCACAAAACAGGTGTGGGCAGTACTCACAACTCTGGGTCCTGACACCCCCCAGCCCCCCAAAGGTTAATTAATATTTTGGGGGGTAGGCTGTTACTCAGCTGGGTGTCAGTTGTGCATGACAGGACAGGGGAACAGAGCTGCCTGGGGAGCAGCAGCCACAGCCTCTACAGGAGCGCCGAGGACCTTCCTGTTGGGGGCCCCATGCATATCTCCTTCTAAGTAGCATGGTGAAAGAGCCATGTTTGTCTCCAACCAGCTGTCAGACCTTGGGGAAGGGGGGAGATAAGTGGCCAAGCTGGCAGCAGGTATTTTTACACCCATCCTTACTGAACTTGGTTAAAAAGATCTGAATTCAGCTCTCCCCTCTGTTCTTGAGAGCCAGAGACCAGCCTCACCAAAAACACGTGAAATGAGCCTCTGTTCCCAGGGGTCACTTACTCGAACACAGCCGAGAGAGATTTTCAATGGAATTCTCTCCTTGCAGGTTGAGAGCCATTGAAGTTGTTTCTGAATTAGTGACAAATTCCCCCAATCACTGTTACATATATAATTACCATCAACCAAAATAATGCAGGAGGGATACTGGAGTGGCTGTATTTCAGCATATTTGGAGCACTCTAATTCCTTTTAACATCATAACCTATCTGAATATTGAAAGTAATGAGCCTCCAAAAGCTTTTTGCTCAACAATGAGTAGCACTGTTGACAATAGAAAGCATTTTTTCCCAGCTGAGCTGGTAAACCAAAGCTGAGAAGAACAATTCCACCCAATTTTGCACAAAACTTTGACATATTTCCTGGCAAGCCAGTTACTCCCTCAGGTTAGAGGCTCCTGTCCTAGTATGTCAAAACAGACCTTTTTCAGTCACAGGAACAAGGTGGCCCTAAATGGTCCATGACTCCTCAGATATGATTTCATGTCACAATTTCCCCACATCGCTTTGAGTACATTGCCTAATTTACCTCCTACCTCCATCAAATGGAGGCTCAATGAGAAATATGAAGGGCATTAATAGTGATGAGCTGTTCAGCTCTGTAGGTTAAGTACCCACTTAGAAGTGTAGGGAGTCCTACCCCTTCACACAGACATCCTGCACAGAGTGAAACCCATCTCTCTAAGGAAGCCTGCAGTGATTTTTCCATGGTCTCAGACACTGGAGATAACCAAACCTGCCTGACCCTGAGTGCCACCAGCGAGGTGGGAGGCAGCTTTGCAGACTATCGTGCAAAAGCCCGAGTTGGAAATGAGGTATTTCAGCTTTGGCTTTACAGATGTACCAGAAAGACAAAAATCACATTATTTGCACCATGCTGATAGAAAAGAAAGCCCAAGAAGCCACACGAGATTGAAATATCTGATCAGGCCCTCCTGGCTTTCTCCAGCTGGAGGAGTCACTGCCCTCCTTCACCTTCCAGCCACAACAACGAGCCTGCAGGTCAAAGTCAAGGGCATTGCCCCCAAAACTGTGTGTTTGGAGTGTGACCACGCATGAAGGAGCAGTTTCTCCTCCAAGTCCCCCAGAGCAGAATGCCTGGCTGTAAAACCCATGTGCTGCAATTCCTGTGAAGTGCAGGTGCAAGGGAAAAGCAGGGTCAAGCAGAGCCCAAAGCTGTCAGCCCTGTTTGAGTCCTTAATGAAACCTTAATGATGCTGAGGAGAGACAGACAAAACCCCTCATTTCTAAATGTACTTCAGAGCAAGGTATATCCTGAAATGGGAAATTTGCTTGTTTTGCAGCCAACACAAGAAGTTTTCCAAGGGATGGTCTCTGGAGGGAAAAGCTTGTACTTAGCATGAGGCAGGGATGGTCTGAAGGGGCCCCAGGGGGCCATGCTGGGAAGAACTAGAGACCTTAATTTAGAAAAATTATTTGGGAGATCATTTCAAATCCCTTTTCTCTCTGTTTTGCTCATGCTCATTCTGGGACTCTGGGCCATAATCACCCACACAACACAGGCACCTTCATGTTTCACAAGCCTGCCTTGCTGATGCCAGTGGGAATTGAGCCTCAGGGATACCCCAGGGGTTTCCATCACTTCAGGATTAGGAAAAGCACTCTCCAGTGAATGAGTCCTTCTGGACTGGCCCGAAAGACCCAAGATCTCTTCCCTGTGCAATTTTTGGGAGGATGCCCAGCAGTGAGCTGCTGCTGTTCCCATCCCTCTCCTCTTGCTGCCCAGAACATCCCTCAAAAAAACCCCAAAAACAAAAAAACAACAAAACAAAATACAAAACTCCGTGTGGAAACAGATCTGCAGCCAGTGCCCGCCCACTTGCCTGGGCTTTGAGCATCCTTGCTATTTCCCCGGAGGTGTGTGGCAATGGGAATTCTGCAGAAAAAGTTCGGGAGCTGTTTTTTATTCCTTGTCTGGGGGCCGCTGGGGACGGCAGCCCCAGGGAGAAGCTGTTTCTCAGGCAGAGCTCGGTGCGCGGAGCGGAGCCGCCTCTCGGCAGCGCCGATCCCTCCGTGCGCGCCCGGGAACGAGCCGGGGCTCCCAGCCCGAATTACCAGAAAATTAAACATATGTCTCCATTCACCCAGACGAGGAATCAGATGTTGATCCGTCCTGATTCCATCTATTTCAATTATAGACAGGGGCAGGCACCGCCTTCCCCTCGCAGAGACCCGGGAAGGCGGAATGGTCCCGGGGAGGTCTCCAGCCCGCAGGGCTCGATCTGGGCAGGGGAGCATCGCAGGCACTGCAGCCCCTCCCAGCCCCACGGGGGATGCTCAAGGCTGTGAAAGGATGTTTGAGACTGAGGGGGATATTTGGGGACCTCAGGTAGATGTTTAGCACCATGGTGGGGTTAATGGGGCCATGGAGGGGGGAAGTTTTTAGGGCTCTGGGTGGATTCTTGAATTTCTAGGGTGGAAGTCTGGAGACCTGGGGTAGATGCTCAGGGCTCTGGGGAGATATTTGAAGGCATGAATGAGGTGCTGAGGGCCCTGGCAGGACCCTCAGAACAAGGGGCCATGGGGGGGCTGACAGCAGGAACTTGCAGGATACACAGGGCTCTCTGTCTATAATAAGAGGGAGCAGCACATTGTAAACCAAAGGTGATATTAAAAAGGTTTGATTATAATCACAAGAGCAATAAACCCTTCAGTCAAAGCCTCCAGATTATTTGCTATCATGCAGTGGTTCACTGAATGTGAGCACTGGCAGGGAGAATGGTAACAGAGCCAAAAAAGCGTCCTACAAAACAGATGTGAGCTTCATGGCAAGGCAGCTCAGGTGCTTTATTAGTCCACACCACGAGGGCTTCAATCCTCCTGGGGATGGGCTGGGAAAGCCACTCCCCAGTCCACTGTGAAGAACTCCTTCAGTGCAGTTTGTGTTTCCAAGGGAGAGGAGAAAGACCTTGAGGTGCTCCAGCAGTGGGAAATGCAGGCAAGCTCAGGTGGGTGATGTGCTGGCAGTTGCAACCTGTGCTGCCCCTGAGGCCGTGTCCATCTCCCACCCTGCTGGGGAGAAGCAAACACCTTTGCTGTGAAGCCAGGGGAAGTTTATCTTGTAATGACCGAACAGTTTCTAATGTTTTACACATGAATAATAGATATCAATATTATAGAACAGCATTGATGTGGGGCCCAGCTGCTGCAGCAGGAGTGTTAAGCCAACGTGCCTGTATATAAAACACCCATTAGGAGAGGAGGCTTTTCAGAAAACATCCAACAGACCTGGGCTTAGGGATCACCAGGAGCACACCAGAAACCAAATGGATTCTTTGATTTTGCACGTTAAGGACAACCACAGCTTTGATGCTGAGAGCATGAAGACTCATTGATCCTTGTGAGGGGCACAGAGGATGTGGCAGCTCCTGGCATTGTTGGTCTTGTCTGCCTTTCTCTGTCTCCAGCCCCTCCTTGAGCATGCCAGGAGAAGACAGTCACCCATGGGGCATGGCTGAGGTTGGTCACTGCTGCTGGGGGTAAGTGGGTGCAAAGTTCTGCCCCATCCTTGGGTTTCAGGGTGCTGCTGGCAGCCATTTCTCTGCTCCTCCCCAGCATCAGCTGTGTCTCCCTGCATTTAACAGTCACTCTCTTGCCAACCTGTGCTCAGACATGTTCCCAAATACCTCTCCATTATGTTTGGGATGGCTGGTGCCCAGCCACACGGAGAGAAGCGAGAGAGGTGTCACCCTGCAGGGGCTGGCTCCTCTGAGGGTCCCTCTTGGAGCCCAGAGCCCAGAGGCTGGCAGGGCTGTGGGGCAGCAGATTGCCCTTGATGACGGGGAGTTGTCATCCCCAGCCTCAAAACATGCTGAGAACTAGGGAAGCAACCCGTGGCTTTCTTGGCTCACCAGGATGGAGACAGCTCCTGCCTAGAGGACAGGCTGCAGGAGGAGCAGGGAATTGGGGCAGGCAGGGACCAGAGAACAGATGTTGGATAGACCATCGTCTTCCTTTGCTATCCTGAAGTTCTTCTATGCAAAGCAAGCCGGGAATCTCCTCCTGCTCTCAGGGCCAGCCCGAAAAGAGGGTTTATCTAAGGCCAGGCACTTGTACCCTGGCAAAGCACAACAGTTCCTAGCTTTCTAAACCACACTGGGTGCTTTGGGACATTGTCTTCACCGTTTCCTTCCCCCTCTGTCCCACTGCTCACAGCAGAAGGTGCAGCAGCAAGGCCTGAGCTGCTCAGAAATGCCTGGAGCCCCTGGGCAGGCAGCTCCAATCTGGCTTTTGTCCCTCTTTGCCTGTCTGGGGTTATGGTAACACTTCATCCTCATTAAAGCACCATCCCTGTGATTTGCTTTCTCACCCATCAGCAGCGCCAGACCTGCAGACCATCTGCATGGCCAGAACAAACAGCCCTTAAAAGCACAGGCAAGAGGCAAACAGCCTCTGGGGGCTCAAAACAAGTGCTGCTGAAGCTCCTTGAAATCTTCTTTTGGAAGCTATCACCCAAATTCCTGCCTCCCAGGAAGCAGTCCTGACACCCCCCCAGCCCAAGCCATTGAAACCCGTGGCTTTGCATCCCATCAGATGAGGCTCTGCAAGCCCCCAGGCAGACAAGCAGCTGTGAAAAGAGCCACGGGGAAACGGGTGCACAAGAGATGTTATTCCCTGGCTAAATGCAAGGATTTTAAATCCTGATTTCTTATTGCAAACAAGCATTGCACGCTCTCAGCACAGTCGTTCGGTGCAGCCAAGCAGGGACAGTCTCCTTGCCCCTGTGGAGGAGAGGATGAACCCCTCCCATCCTAAATTGTCTCCTACTCCTTCACATGAGAGCCTTGGGGGTGCTCCATGCCTGAGACACACTGGGCTGGAGATGTCCCCTTATGGTGCTGGGCTCCTCCTCCCAGGCCTGTGGGGCACAGGCAGCTTCCCAGCTCGGGTGGGAATTGCAGCACACCTCAGCGACATCAGGACATTACAGATTCCTGGGTTTTTTTGAAAGTGCAAAATGCCCTTTAGCACTGCTTATTGCCATGCACAAGGCTTTTTAGATGTCACAGGGATGTAGTGAAATAATTAAACCCCATGTTCAGACCTTAAATCTGGTATTAAAATGAAACTCTGGCAGCTCCAGAGCTGTACAGAGAGCTCTGCAAAGGAAGGAACCTTAACCCCACATCTCTGCCTTGGGATAAGGCCGTGCCATTCTGCCTTAGCCAGCAATGTGGGCACATCCCAAGTGCTTCATGTGCCTCTCCAGGTTTACTCCTGCAGCCCCACTTTCCTGCAGGAACCAACACAGATGTGGGGTTGGCATCGAGGCAAGTTTTTGTCCACATTACAGCTGGATAAAAGCGATCCCAGAAGTAGTGAGGGCAAGGCAGGAGTTACAGGGATGGTTCATCACCCCAAATGTCTCCTTTGGCAGCAGATGGGGAGTGGGGCAGCCAGAGCAGCTCAGTGGGTCCTGCCCAGCTGGGGGGCATGAGGGCAACACTTGTCCTGCAAGGAACCAGCACACAGGTACTGGAATTTCCATCACTTGGCTGCACACAAGTTGTTAGGAGTAAAGAAGATAAATAAAGATAAATGGAGAAGAGCTGAGTATGCTGGCAACCCTTCTCTATCATTCCTTTTCTTCCCTAAGCAGATCAAATTATGACCTGGAATCACTGAATACATATTTTATTATGTGGATAATTTAAAGGATGAGGATGAGACAGAGAATTCATAAGGTACAGTCATGTTAGAAGACAAAGAGTTCCCATTAATCTCCTACAGGGAAAAAAACCAAACAGGAGGAAAGCAGGGGGTACGGACAGGTTGTAATCGATCCTCTCCCTCTCCCTCTCCCCTCCTCTCCAGCTGGGGCATGCAGGGATGTCTTCTCCACTAACACCAGACAGAAGCTGCTTCTTAAGATGTCACAAAATACATGTGGTGTTTCAAACTCTTCCTGGCTCCACTGCCCTTCACCAGCAATGTAAACCCATCATTTCTCATCCCACTTGAAGACCTTGGAAATCAGCTCTCCTCCTCCTCCTCAGTGCAGAGCTGGGGAGCAGGGGATGCCCCCTCCCTTCCCCAGAGCCCCAGGGAGGACTGTCCTGTGTCCCTCCCAGGACTGAGAGCCCTCCCTGGGGCTGTGCCATCACGGTCTGCTGGGCTTTGGCCCATTTCACCCCGGCCTTGGTGCCCGTCTGGCGCCAGCTCGAGTATGATGCTCTGCTGACTTTGAGGGGTCAGCCCCACTTTACCCCCCCAGCATCCCCTGCCCCATTTAGGCATGGGTTGCTCTGCTCACCACAGATCAATGCCAGCTTCAGGATGTTTTCTGGTCACCAGTGGACCAGGAAAGAACCACTGGCTCTTGGGAATTGTTTTCATCACTACTAAGAAATAAACAAAATAACTCTCAATAGTTCACGGGTAGCTGAGCCCTGCCAGGATGCTGGGGGTGAGGGCTCATCCCTGGAGGGGCAGCACCCCAGCACATGCCTCTGACCCAGGACACTGGGCTGGGGACAGGAGCCATTGGCCTGGTGGCTCCAGACCAGTTCCTGCTCAGGTCTAAGAGGATAAAAGGAGTGTGTTTTCCCTCCTAAACACCCTGAATGGTTTTATGGAGATTTTGACAAGTCAAATTAAGCACTGTAATCAAGACAAACTTGTTGTTGAAATAAGGCCCCTAGGGACTAAATCAGAGCTGCTGAGCATTTTCCCTACCCAGCCCTGCACATCTCACAGTGGAGAGACAGGTGCTGGGATCATGCCTGCAGCATGAGCTGCTCACCCTCCAGTGCTCCCTGTCCCACTGTGGGGTCTGGAGAAGGGGACACAGGTTCAACTCCTTCAAACCTTGGCCCATCAGAGCCCAGCAATGTGCCTGTGGCTCCCTGCAGACCCACCGTGCTGGCTGTGCCTCCCTGGGAGACTCCTGATGTTGAGGGGGTTATGACAAGTTAATCTTGAAACAAACACTTGTAATTCAGGAATTGAGGGCTCCTGCAGCTGCAAGGGCACATCAGTGCTTGTGGGTTTGGGACTCACGTTGTGCTCACGCTGCTGGCTCAGTGTCAGCTGTCACGTGCTATTACTCAGGGCTCCCAAGGGCAGCCTTTACCTCCAAAATTATTTCCCAAATTATTATCTGGCCAAAAGGATCTTATGAGACAGTGTGCTCCCCAGTTCTCAGATGGGTGGAGGCACTGGAGGGATTTCAGGGAGGATGATGGTGCCAGAGATGCTCATGGCACTCACTCCTCTGTTATTCATGCAAGTGTCCACCCCCAAATTTTAGGAGTCAAACAAGAGCACTGAGGTAACACAACTCCCCAGACAGATCTGGGAGACACTAGGAAAGGCAGAACTGAGACAGATAAAACCTGCCTCTCTCTGCATGGATCAGAGGTTTTAGGCAGGCAGCTATCAGATGAGATTGGTTTTGTCCCCTCACTCCCTGATGAGCTATTTTCCACCACAGCCCACTGAGGGTGGCAGGCACACTGCAAATGTTCTATTCCAGGCAGATCAGAGGCTGTGCTGTGTGTGTGGAGCCCTCCCTCACCTGAGACGTTCATGATGTGGGGAGCCCTGTGAGATGGTGCAGTCAAGGAGAGGTGGAACCACCTTCTCCCCTTCCCCTGCACACTGCTCAGGAAAGTTCATACTAATTTTCTTTCTCATAATTTATTTCTAAGAGATATCAAAAAACTGTCACTTTCTTTCCCCTCCTAGGAAATTTTCCCTGGTTCTTGATGTTGGAGGGCAAATTCTTACCCTGCCTCTGCTGAGTAACAATGGCCAGCCACCAGCCAGAGCCAGATTTGATGTGAAAGCTAAGATGGAGATATTTAAAGCAGTTTTTTGGTGAGACCTACTCAACTCAAATGTCTGGTTAACACACAGAGCAGAGAATTCATCTTGCTTTAATCCAACTAACCCTTTTTATATTAAGAATTATTTATTAACATACCCAAATACTGCCTTGTAACTGAACAAAGACAAGATGATCATCATTTCAAGAATTTGCAGCTTGCTCTGAAAGCAAAATTAAAGCAAACATGTGGTGATGGTTACCAGAGGCTGGGGGGACTAGTGCTACAGGTGCTTCTCCAGAAGACAGACATGGGCTCTGGTACTGATGCCACTGATGCTGCTCTAATTTGTGGATTCCCATGGTCTCAGGCACACCTTCCCACTAGCCAAACCTCTCAGATCCCCAGCATTTAAGGTAGGTGACACTCCCTCACCTCTACAGAGGCTCCACCCATTAACAAGTGCAGGACATGGTCTCCACACTGCTGAGAGGAAGGAAAATCCCTCTCTGAGATCAGGTGAGGAACATCCCATGAGGATGTTAACCTTTTTCCTCAAGGAGAAGCCTTTGCAGGCAGTGGTGAAGGCTGGCAGGAGGCAGGATGCAATCACCTCCCCTGGATGCCTGCCAGGACACCGGCTGCTGATGACACACAGGAGTTCTTCAAGGCAAATGCCACAGTGAACAAACACTCTACTCACCCCGGACTGCTGCAGGTCCTTGCTGGGCATTTCTGGCCTCCAGAGAAGCAGTGAGAAAGGAAAGAGGACTTCTGAACTGGAAAGCAGTTAATTTGCCTTCCCAACTATGTGCTGATGTCATGATGACCTTCCATAGTCACACAAAATTACCCTAAACAAACAAAGCTCCACACTCGGGTGGAACACTGGCATTAGCAGCTGGCCACACTCACTGCAGGAGGGCCCTGACATATTGATATTAATTTAGATTTCCCATTGACCATCATTTTCAATTCCCTCCAGCACTGAATTTTTTTAGCACTGAGGCATGTTCCTCCTACTCTTCTGTTAAATGCTTTAAAGTTAATTGAAGATGCTGGCTGGCCAAAAAAGGTTTTAAATTCCCTTTCTGAAAAAATCTGACTCACCTAACACCTTCTGCAAGGACACGAGAGTTGGAGGCAAAACTGTTCTGGGGCAGCTTCTAGCCAAGGGCTTTGTAACCTGGTTTTCTCAAAAGAAGAAAGTGAGAATGAAGAGTCCAAGTGCCCACCATCTGCAATGAACTTCCACAAGGGGAGTGGTTAAGTGCTGGAACAGGTTTTCCAGAGGGACTTGGGAATCTTCTGTCCTTGCCTGGTTGAGTTGTGAACACCTCCAGGCCCTTAAGCAACCTCATCCAACTTGCACAGGGGGTTGGACCAAAGACCCCTGGACATTCCTCCCAAAGCCAACCATGTCCCAACTCTAAACAGGCTGAAAACCTGGAACTGTTTGTTGAGTCAGTGATTAATTAAAAAAATATTGACCACACGCTGTTAAAAAAAAAAACCCAGATAAAATTACAGTAATTATATGCAACTTAATTTGTCAACTGTGAAGAGTTACCTGAAGGAAAGGAAATTAAGGGGATTAAAATAAGGAGCATTACCTCTTGTGACAAAGAGACAAAGACAAAAAATTGCCATCAACTTGTGTTTATGAGCTGCTGTGTTTCTAATTAGGGCCAGACACCAAAATTTGCATTTTATCTTGATTGAAACAGAATGAAAACTGAAAAAATAAAGGCATCCAGTATTAAACAGCTTTCCCTGTTTAATTCAAGGAGTTACCTTACAGCATTCAAAACAGCTGCTTTTTTTCTTTCTGGTTTAAAGACCTCGGCTTTGTCAGAACAATTTAAATTTAAAACACAGAGGATCTTCAGGTGGGGGGAGTGAAAGAATGAGGTCACCTGCCAACAGAAGCTGCGTGGCACCAGGCTGGGGTACAACAGCAGCCAGGGCAGTTGGCAAAATCAATTAGTAGGCATTGATAAACGAGCCAGAGGCTGGGGGAAACCCACACCTGGAACCAGGGGAAGCGGGAAGAGCAACGGCAATGGCTCATCACATCAGCCCTGCCTCTGGAGAGGGCTGGCCGGGAAGGATGCTCAGCACAGTCACTCCACACCAAATTCTCTTAAAATGCAGCAAAATGGAAATCAAACTAGTGCTCAGTGGGACGTGTCAGACAACTGCCATCAGGCAGAAGGAACCAATTTTGTTTTCTTCTGCCACAGTGACTCAGGTTACTCATACAACAGAGACCTGCAGGTAGCCCTCCTGAGCAGGACACAAGCTGGTGTGCCGTCTTCTCTCTCCTTCCCTTCCCTGCTCACTCTGCCCCCCACTGACATGCCAGAAATCATGGAAGAAAACCAGCATGCAGCATCTGCGAGCCATGCATACACCTCTCCCTTGGAGCTCAGCATCACTTTTCTCTCCACTGGACAAGACTTTGCAGAAGCAACTGGTGGTCTGTCCCACATCCTTCTACCTTTTAAGGGGCATAGATGACCCCCCAGGAAACATGCACCAGCACTGAACCAGGACCTGTCTCCAGTTCTTCCACATGGTTTCATCCCTGCTTCTTTATTAATACCCTCAAGAACATCCTTGCTCTTCTTGCTTGCTCTGTGCCCAAAGGGTGTGAGAAGATGACACAATCCTCCTGGGAAGATCAGTCAGGTTTTTAACACCTGGAGGACATGAGACCCGTGCAGAGTCCCTGCATCAATCCCAGCCTGTGTGGTGTGAGCAAGACACATCCTGCAGTGAATGAATGGAAAGGGATTCTGTTTGCAAACCAAAACACCTCCCACAGGTATTGCTGTCTGCACTGCACCTTTGACACCCACGGCAGGGAAAAGATGCTACACCCACCAAATCCACCTTCAAGCTTAACGAGTTCTGGCAGCAATCCTGACAGTTTAGCCTGGCTGCTGCTCGTGACGACCGTCTGCACCTTCTCATCTGCTCTGCTATCCTGCCAAGAAAGCAACAACAACTCTCAGCTTCATGGTTTATTCCCCCTCCATATGTACAATTAAGTGTATGCATGATCATTAAAAATAAGGCTACTTATATCATGGCTCTGAAACACGTTACAAACCAACTCCATCCCCTCTCTTATTACAACAATCAAAATGCTTGGCTTCCATGGTGTGCAGAGAGGGGCAAACACAACCAGACCACACAGGCGATTGAGTGGTGCAGGGCTTTGGTAACTGGATCTAGAAGCTTCCTCCTCTACAGCTGAGATAGTCAAACACAGCCAGCTCAGGGGGAGGCAGGTCTTCATCCCATGATGTCTTGGCAAGGTCAGTCCAGGCCACAGGAACTGCAGCCCCCCTCATCTCAGCACACTGCTGGTGGCAGGTGGACCACATGGATGGGAGGACAACTTAATCCTCTCCTTTGGAACTGCCCCTTTGGGGCAAGGAAGGGGTCTAAGGAGAGGACGAAGGGGAAGGTGTCTTTCTCTTCTTGATGACTAGAGGACTTCACTCTCCAATGGTGTCAACCTCGGTGACACTTCTCAACATATAATTCATCTAAAAATAATTAATAAATCAAAGTAACAACAGAACCGTAGCATGATGGGATTTCAAAGTGAATTGCTTGCATGTCCAGGTAAGGCTTAGAGACTTTTTTCCAGTGGGGATGAAGAAGAGTCCGGATAAAGGAACTGGAGATGTGCAACTGAGGACAGCCCTGTGTGCTCCTGTAAGCTCCCTTCACAAGTAAATCTGTTCTCTTATGCAACAAGACAATCTTCCAGCTTCAGCTTGTGGCTCAATAAATTTTATTATTCCTTTTTGTTTTTATTTAAAAGAATTTGTTTTCCTATCATAAAAATTAGACAACCATACCACCACCATCACCAGCAAAGTCTGTGGAGTTAATGTTGATGGCAGACAGTTCACTGGTGTTACCAATGTCTCAAAATGTCCTAGAAAGTCCATAAATGGAAAAAAACCCAAACATGATCATTTTGGGGAGGAACATCAAGGTGGTTTTGGTTTCTTGTCCCACTGTGGTTCCCAGATGAATACTGTAGCATATCAGCAGGACCAAGTACCTCATGCCTTGAGAGAAAACCCTTCATACCAGCTCCAGTACCTGATTAGTAAGGAAGACGAGACATTTAGAATAGGAATTTATGACATTCATTATTTCCTACATCAGCACATAGATCACTAAGACAGGACTGACCCTTCCGTCTCCACCCCTTACCCTTTATTCACCAGCATGCAATAATATCCCACAAATGGGAAAAGCACTTGGCAAGCATCCCAATTTTGATGTCTGCTTGTGTGATGATAAATTAGCCATGAAGCAAAACCATCTACAGATGCCTCATTTCCCTTCATCTCAATCACACAGCTCTTGGAAATCCTGTAACAGAGATCAGAGCTTTTGTCATCCCAGTCCTCTGTGCACTTGTTTCCCTTGTCCAGGCTGGGATGGAGCAGCAGCCTCTGAAGGCATGGACTAGAGGCAGCAGAAAAGTGCCTGTGGGGCTGCTGGAGTCTGCATTAACATGGTTCAGCTTCAATGGGAAAAGCTCTGGAGCTGTAGCTCATGGGTAATGCCCAGTATGGCACCTGTCCCCAAAATGGTGTGGGTTTGGGTACACCCAGGCCTCTCCCAGACCATCCCACCTTCCCACTGTCAAAGGCAAATGGAGATAGCAGACCTCTGACAGCCTTGGCTGTCTGCACATTTCTCTCTGTCTACCTTCTCTCATTAACAAGCCAAGTGCATGTGCAAAGCCTCTCCTCTCTAATCACTGCTCTTGCTGCTGGATTCACTTCAAAATATCAGAAGTGTCTGTGTCTTTTGTCCATTTTCCTAAGGAGCAGGTGAACAAAGTAACCATCAACCAATTCCAAAACATGGTAAATAAATAAATAAATCCCCTATGAATGAGTGGCTACAGCATCACATGCTGCAACAGCAGGAGTAACCCAGCCACTTCTGTCCTACAAAAGGAGGAAAAAAAATCTTGAAATGGAGTTAGACCACTTGAGTCTCTCACCATTTTTGCACTTTTGGTGATTTTCCACGGTGGTTCAGACCAGCAGCTCTGGTCTGGCTCCAGAGAACTGCTATTGCCACAGGGATTTGAGGGACAATCAGGACCTCAGCCTCATGACAGTGACAATGCAGTGTAAAACTGTGCAGACAGCAAGTAAAACCCTTTACCAGAAGCTCCAGAATGCTGCCAGGGGTCTGGGCTACAAGCTCAGGGCATTAAGCACCAAACCTAACAGCATGGGGGTGGTCAGTGCTGAATGTGGGATCAAGTTCTGGGTTTGGGTTGAGTTTGGTACTGCTTTGAGTATTGGTTTTGCTTGGCTGATAGACACATAAAGAAGGACAGTCTTTTCTATATCATTCGACATTCCACAGATAGAAATACATTGAACAGACGCTCTGGAAGAATTAATTAAAGAGCTGAAACCCTGGTGCTGTACATGGGGAAGGCTGATGCTTCCACAAAACCCTGTACTGGCAGCTGCTGTTATTGCCCATGTGAGCACCAGAGTCAGCAAAGACAGGAAACATCCCTGCTCATTTCATCACTGCTCCAGCCAGCTCATACCAGAGCTCAGCTTTCAGCAGCCTGAGGACAGGCTTGGGTTAATGCTGGTGAGTTAACACTCAGCCTCTGCTGCCATGGGAGCCAGCAACAGCCTGGGGAGGTGTTTGTGCAAGGCACTCTGTGCTGCCAGGACCCCAAGGAGCAGTAGTGGGTGCTGGATGGCCACCAGCAACTCTTCCACACCTCACTGCAACTGGTTTCACTGCTGGGGCACTGCCTGCTCATTCCACTGTGTGCCACAGGCAAATACATCATTTAAATTGCAAAACTCCACAGCCAAGATGACCTCCTCTAATGGTTTCTCCTGGCTGTTCAGTGTCTCTGACCTTGCTCTTTAATATCAACAGATTCAAGTGTTTAAAGGCAAGATGTATAAAATAACTTACCTTAATTGTACCCTGACTGTTAGCAGCAATAAGCACGTTGGACTCCTGGAAAAAAAAAATAAGAGGCACTATCAGAACCTGCCATTGCTTTTTTTCCCCACCTATTTTTTGGATGAAGCAGCGGAGAAAAAGTTATTTTTATCTTAAACATTAGAAGTATATCTAATTTCAAAGGGATTTAACTCTTCCTATATCCGAGATGCTTTCAAGGCTAAAAGTCTTTATAAGTTATATACCTTGAAGAATTAGAAAGCAATAATCCTTAGTGCTTGTACAGAGCTTTGAATCTCCAAAGCAATTTACAAACATGAATTAATTCTCACAGCTTCCTGGTGAAGTGGACTAACAAAAATAACAGTTATTTCATCTTTTGGCAGCTTATGGACAGAGATCTCCAGCACCCTAACTAAACCAACTAATCACCATTACAAAACCCCTCTAGCTCCGAGGCCAAGAGGCTTCAGACGAGTAAAACAAAGAGGAGAAGAGATTAGAGAGCAATAGCAGAGGCAACCAGTTTGAAAGGGAAGATAAATAGAGAGGGCTCCAGCCCTGCCTCAAGCAGAGAGGCAGCATCTATTTACCTCCTGCCAATTGACAGAGTTGCATTTGGAGATATCCTGGTTGACTGCAAATTAATGGTCTGCTGCATCAGTCAGCCAACCCCCAGGCAAAAGCTGGAGGAGAGAGACCATCTTCTCCAGACCGCATTCCTCACATGGCCAGCAAGCACAGATGCACCCTCCCCAGCCAGAATCCATTCCAAAATCCACAGAGAAATCCACAAACCTAAAGCACATAAGCACTGGGGCGCTGGCAAGAGCCCCAGAGGCGCTGAGGGAGCAGCAATACTCCCAGATGGGTGTCCTGCAGCCATCCTCGTGTCAGCAGACGTAGTGCATGCTGCTGGACGCCCGCAGCAAACTGTTTTCTCTCAAGACAGCTGATATCTTTTCTGAGACACATTTTTAATATTTCTCTCACTGCTGCTATCCATCCCCAGACAAACTTGCTGTAATTATCCCATTGCTTAAGACATGCATTTTTAATAAACTCAGTGACTAGAACACGCCCCGCTCCAAAGGGAGTGGGAAGGCAGCTCAGCACAGCCCCAGGCTGGCTGCCTGCTGCCTCACCATGGAGTCCAGGACTTTGCACAGCCTCCAGATTTGGGGCAAAGGGAGAAAAAGCCCCTTAGGTGTGAAAAGCCATTTATCAGGTAAGAGCAGCCTTGTGGTGGACCACTGGGCTAACTGACACAGATACATTTGTTCACCCTGGTACAATCATTAGAGGATTAGTTAAAACTCCTGATATCATCTCACTAATGATCCTCCAAGTCTAAGCTCCTGAAAAGAAAGTATATCCTCAAAGGAAGAACATACTTCAATTTCTTTTAATTTGGTGGCTAAGAATCTAATTCAGTGAACTGTTCAGCTTCTGGTTAACAGCATTAAAATCAAAACCCACTGGGAGAGGGAAAGCAGATATAAATATTATCTGGGTACTGAAACAGGGACCAGGATGCCTAGTAGGCTTCTGGACGCAAGGGAGAGGGACCAGAAGCAATCTACTGTACAGTGCAGGAGACCTGAACTCCTGAGTATAGATGATGCAGGGTTTGAATGATTCCCCTTTGCACTGTGAGTGACTGGTAATTCATCCTGCTGCTGCAGTCTGCTGGGGTGCCACTGTAAATGAACTCTGTTTCAATGAACAGTTTTACCTGCTAAATAAAATAAAAATGCCAGAGGGTAATTTAGTCTCACTCCCTTGTTCTTCAGAAGCCCCTGGGTGCTGGGTTTTTTTCAGCAGGGTCTGAGCTAATCACTGCTCTGCTGCTTTCATCCACAACCATGAGATGCAAACAGGAGCAGACAGCAGCAAAATTAGCACCAAATCTGTCACTGAACAAACAGTGACTTGCTTGTTAAGGCACTCCAGCACTGCTTCTCCAGGAACACAGCTAAGTGACTTGTTTTTAATCCTCCAAAGAAACACTTCACTTCCTTTTGTGTAGCCTGTAACACAGTCAATATACTCAATGTGTTAAACACCTAAAGAAGTCATGAAGTTGTTGAGATGTGTGGGTTCGTCATTTGTGACAGCTGGGTGCACATTCAACCAATCTTTTTCGCAGGACATGTATGAATGGAGTCACCAGGACCTCAAAAGAAAACTCCCATCACCACTGAACTGGCAGAACACCCATTTCCCCAAACACACGGCTATGACTACCTGTATCACTGAGGCATGAAAAACAGGCTCTCACCATCCACTGTGGCCGCATGTTCTACTTTACCATAACCAATTGTTGTTTGTATGCAGGGCAAGAAGGTTTAAAGACTGGCCTTACTCATCGCTTCCATTTCTGCTGCCTGCAGGAGCCACCAACTCCAAAACCAGAAGCAGTGGGAATGTTGAAGATCCAGCACAACTGAGTAATCCTGCTTTGAAGAAAGCAGGTATTAAAATTACTCTTTTACACATGACTCTTCTCCTAGGAGTGGTTTGCACCTGCAGCCCCTCTTAGCAGAGGAGAGGCAGAAGGAACAAGCTGCCTTTGCTAAAACAAGACTGAAGAAGAAAAATTAACATAGTGAAGATTGAGAGATTAGGGTTTACTGCCTGGCAAACAGCAGCATTTTGTTCTGTGTGGCTGCTAATCTCAACCTTTAGAATCTTGCTCCTCTTAAGGCAACAGAAAAAATCTCTGGGGACGTCAAAATAATGCATCTTCTTGTCTTTTAAGGTTACATGTGAATTGAAAAATTTAACCGGAAAACATGGGTACATGTCAGGATTCATGTTAAAATTAATACAGAGTGCAGTTCCAGAACTGCTCTAACATGCTCTAGGGCTGAAGTTCTGTGCTAAGACCGATTAAAAACTTTCTGCATCTGCCTGCTTTTTTTTTGGACTGCAGAGACAGTACTAGGGGAAATCTGAAGGGCAGTTCCTTGACATGGGAAGGACTTGACTCCACCACAAATCTCTGTTATTGCACAGGCTGGATACACATTCACAAGGAGGTAACCATTATGTAAAATGAAGCTGTAAATTGGTCTTGAGTGAAAAGACAAACCTGACAGTTCACCTCTGTCCTGAATCTGACACATCCCTGTTTCTCCAGTCTGAATATGACTGGTGCACCCATAGTAACTTTAGAGCATTCACCCATGGGATTTGAAGGGACTTTCACTGATGCACCAGAAAAAGAGACATTTTTGCAGCACATTCTTGATGGCAAAAAAAACCCCAAATCAAGTTCAGGACCTTCCTGAGTATATGAGATACCTGCTACATTCATCATTCAAAGGAATTATTCACCTGGTGACAGCTGGGGTTTGAAGCACACTAATTTCCTTCCCTCCAAGATGAGCCCTATTTTGGATGGCCCTGGGGATGCAATTTGTGCAGGAAAGGATCAGAAGAGAATTAAAGTCTGGCTGACTGCTGGTATTCATGCAAGAGTAGTCAACATTAAGACAATCAGAAATGCCCTGGATGTTTTATGAGGTTTGAAGAAACTCAGCTGAACAACTGAAAAGTTGTCAGAGCTGCTCCACTGCAACAGAGCGTCAGTGGCCGTTGAGGTTGGAGCTCTTCCACTCCTTTACATCTTTGTGTAGGAAAACATTGCTGGGAGGAGAGGATACCTAAATGAATGCGACCCCAGATGGACAACTGTTAAAACCACACACACATCTCCTTGAAGGGACACCCACTGCTACCCAAGTGAACTCAACTCCAGGGAGAGAGGAAAAGCTCTGGACAGACCCTCCATCCTCCCAGGACCTGCAGGGCTCCTCTATGGCTGTCCCTCCTCACCAAAAAAGATGTCTCACTGAAGCTGCACGAGCTAAACATCCCTCTCACCAGTGGGTTTGTGCAAAATCACAGCTCAGTATTTTAGTCTTCCTCTGTTGGCACCAAACCTGTCCCAAAACAGCTCAAAAAAGGGCAAGATGACCACAAATCACTAACAATTTTTTTTCCCTTGAATACAGTCCTTTCTGAGACCATTCCTCCCTTGCTATCCCACACATATAAATCCTTGAAGTGGAATTCAGAGGCCCACACTGAAGGAAAAGGTGAAGAGATTGTTCCTTAGGATGGATGTGTTTCCAAGTTATATGTGCACATTTTCACACAAAGGACTGGAAATAATTTTTGTCTCTTTCATCATATTATAAACAATTACAGGCCATAATGTTTGTGCTTGTTATCTCCCCCCAGCTTTTCTGCACAAATAAAGGAGATTCGCCTCAAACTTCCAGCACAGCCATCACTCAGGTGAACATGACTTTCCTGGATTTTCAGCTAGGTTTGTTCTATGGATTCACAGTTAGGGTTCTCAAAGATCTCATTTTAAATTAACAACGTCTCACCTTCCCTCTCCAGCAGATGTTTTAGCTAACAAATGGCTGTTTTTTCAACACTTATTCCAAGGAGCTGGAGCCTAATTAAGCAAAGTTGTTGATACAGTGGGAAAATCACCTGGGTGAGAAAGCTTGCAGTCAAGCAGCTATTGTCTTCTGTTATTTACAGGTAGAATAAAAGTATATAGTTGAACTAAATCCAGAGCTCTTTGTACAGAAAGTCCATTATGTAAGTAAGCTTATTCCTTCCTTAGTGAACGTGGCAACTATTACCCTGGTGCCGGTTTTTAGGACTGAGCTGCAGACTATCTGCAAGACATATTTCATCAAAACTTTTCCCATCAATATCACGCACAAAGTCTTTCTACACATCTAAATGTGGAAAAGTGGTTCCCCAATAGACCACACCACTGCTTGACTGCTCTTCATCTTGTAATTAGCAGATTCTAAGGGCTATTCACTCTAATTCCCCTGAGCTCTGGTTATTTTCTTGTTCTATGACACAAGTCAGCTTGTTTTTGAAAGAAAATTACAAATTCTAACTCAGGAAACACAACGAACCTCCAGTGCACAAAAATCAAGAGGTTTTGAGAAGTTGAACTGCTGGATTAGATCCCTTCCCAGCAGGACAATGTGCTGCATGCCAAATTTTGGGGTTTTTTCCCATTCTTGTGATACAAGTGTTATCAATGAAAGGTGCACAGTGGGTTGGTTGAAGTGGTGCATGACCTTCTATCTCCCTGTAAACCAGAATTTACTTTCTATGCCACCACACTCACCTAACATTAATCCCTCCTGAACAAATTTAAAGGAATATTTATTACATATACTGTGCACATCAGGCTCAAGCAGAAATTAATTACTTTACACCAAGGGATTCTTTATAGAACAAGGTCTAACATATAAAAGATGTTGTACCAAAATATTTCAAGAGCAGCAACACCCAACTCTTTAGGTATTAAACCTGAAACAGAACACACACACCTAAACTGTGTCTTTTAATCCTTAGAAACTGTATTTTTATCTAATTCTGAAGGTAATTCCTTTGTACACACAGAGATAAAGCCTCTTTAGGCTTATCTAGGCCTCAGAAAAAAAGCAAAAACTCAATAAATCTGAAAAAGGTCTTGTCCGTGCTTCTTTCTAAATCCAGCTGCAAATGCACAATCTTTTTAGTTTTTAAATTCACAAATGCTACACAATTATACCCACCCAGCATAACAAGGATATTTCCTAAAATGTTAAGCCACAGATTTAAAGATTATGGCACTCCTTTGACTCACTTTCGGTAGAAAGACTTGCCTGCAATCATATACACATATATAGAGTTTTTTCTTATGTCAGAATTCATGGGCACACTGTAAAGCTTTTTAGAAAAGAGATTTCAAACAAATTAGTGTTTTCATTATCCTACATCATGCAGAGTTTGCAGCTTCCACACAAGATGGAGTGCATCTCACTAGGAAATGTGCCCAGGTAGAAATTCAGCATCTCCTTGAATCCCTTGCCTTGTTTCTCAGCAATTCCAGACTTTAACCTCTGTACCTGGGATGCCTTTATCAAGTTTTCTGACACTTCCACATCTGGTATTTCTAGCTGCAACCCAATACACATGACTACAGCCCTTTTTCCTACTCCCTGAAATAGTCTTCTCATTTTTAGATTTTACAATGCATTTCTCTCCTTCTATTCAGATCAAACCCAGCACAAGAAGACACTGTATAACTGGAAGCTTATTTGTCATCATCCATACCCAGGTTTGTATTCACAGCTCATGGGTGCCCTGAGGAGAGCAGTCCAAGGCTTGCTCCAATGACACACTCAAATAAGCAGTAAGCTATCCCTCAGCCAAGTAAGAAACCCCTTTTTCTTAACATGCCCTTTTCATTTCTGCATGTAGCTCTCAAAAAAACAATATCAACAAGGCAACTGAAGATAGGGCTAGAAGAAAATAGAAGTACACATGTATCCAGGGCTGTACACAGCCATCAATTTCCTTGCTTCTGTGCCATCTTCTGAATTCAAGATGGAAATGGAGGCCAATGAGACCGATGGGGAGAAGGCAAAGAAAGCTCTGCAAAGGCAGGAGAGCCAGGCAACAAAGCTCACCCCAGGTACTGCTGATACATTACAGGCAACTGCCTCTGCAATTCAATCATTCTAGAACAAAACTAGTACTGATGAGCATCTAATTTATTTAGAATCCAAGATGAGAAAATCTCTTTAGACACTTATTATTCTGCATCTACTGCCAAGCAAGACACACAGCTCTAACAGCTGCACACTCCCCCATCAGGCAAGGTACGGAGATATCCATTAAAACCAAATTATTCTGGTGTTAAACCTGCACCCCCAAAGCACAAGTCTTCCCCTCCTCTCTGTGTGGGAATATTGAGTTCCACTGCCCATTTATCTGTGACAAGGTCTCTAAAGTTACTTGTTTCTATAGTCATAAATCCTGGGATTTCAGATGCTCCCCATAAACAATATGCTCAAGACCTTGAAGGAAGTGGCAGCAGTATACAAATACAGCTTACAATAAGCATTCAAAACACATATACATAAACATACAACACATTAATATCAATGTTGCAAACCCACAGGAAATGGCAAGGCATTGGCTTAGTGAAGACAGCTTTTAGCATCAATTCTTCTAAGATTAAATCTCCCAAATATTCATTTGGCAATATATTGTTGAATATCGCTTGACAGCTGCACAGTTTAAGACCTGTGTTCCTACTGCCAATGTTTCCCCCTTTTCCCTTCTATTGTTTGTTGCAGTCAGTCATTACATCATGCTGGAGGTGATGTATTTAATTTCTCCCCAGCCAAGGTCAGGCTGCCCTGCCCATCAGTGCAGTGTGGGGCAAAACCAAGCCTGAGGGTGTTATCACTAATAATGCTATTACATATGTCTCCCTTCCAAACTCACACCAGAAACAAAAGACAATCTGGAGAAACAGCCACTGATCTGCATGAGAGTATTCAGAAATATCAGCTAACTCTGGTACTTTTAGATTTTGATTTTGTGCAGCCCAGTGGCAAACCATCAGGGATTAGAGCTGTAAACAGAAATCAGTAGAATGTGAAAAGCCTTTTCTGTTCAAGCTACCCTGAATCAGATAAGACAAGCAATCCACCCTACAAACACAAGAGCAACCCAGTCCCAAAGCACAGCAAGGACCACAGCTCCCAGCTGCTGCACTAGGAAAGCATGGATGCAGGGAAACTTGTGAGAGAAAGGTTCCTCACCCACAGGATGGCTGGGCACTGGAACAGGCTCTCCACGGAAGTGGTCACAGCACCAAGCCTGACAGAGCTCAGTACGTGTTTGGTCAACACTCTGAGGCATGTGGTGGGATTGTTGGGGTGTCCTGTGCAGGGCCAGCAGTTGGACTTCATGAGTCTTGTGAGTCCCTTCCAACTCATGATATTCTATGATTCTATCCCAGCTCCTTGGCCCTCTTTATTTTACAGCACACTCCCTCCTTGCCTTTGCCCTACTGTGAAAGGTGAACTTCAATCTGCTAAAGCCCTGTTTCGTGTTCAGATGGTTCTGTCGTGCCTCTTTCACACTCATGATGTGTTTCACTCATCCCTCTTATCTTCTCTATTCTTATTCCTTCTTCTTCCAAGTCAGCGATTTCTCTTCCAGCTCACCTGTACCCAACACTCCTCAGCTCCCTCTTTCAAATCATCTTCACACTTGAATCAGCAATTCCCTTACTTGCAAGTAAGGGAATCCAAGAACACTTGGATCTTTCCAAGACCATGTATCCCATATTCTTCAGGGCTTTTGTATTTGTGAGATCATTGCCCCTGGCATGGCATTTCTCATCAGAACCTTATTTTCAGCACTCTGTTCTTGGTTTCAAATGCCTCTTCCAGAGCACTAGATACATCTTTCCACCTCCTCTTCCTCCTCTAGCAAACTCACCTTAGACAATCCTGCTTACAGCACAGTTTCCTTTCCTTTCCTTTCCTCCAGCATACTAGTACCAAGAGCAATGCGCTCATCTTCCTTGGGGCCAGAGAGGGGAGAGATGATTTTTAGCCTTCCTTTCTGGTCCCAGTATCCCAACAGCCAACTGTATCTGCTTTTAGAGGCTGCCTTCCCTTGGTTCCTGAACTCATTACTGTGCTAGGATGACACATTTATTCCCCTGGGCCCTGCCTGGGCTGTCAGCTACAGCTCATTCCCACATCTAAGAAACATCTGCCTAGATAAACCCCAGAGGACAAAAGGATATAAGCAGGCAGAAGCCTTATGATCAGGGATTTCAACCCCATGTTATTTTGTGGGAACAAACTGCCACTGGGCCAGGAACATCCAACTATAGGTGATCCACACCAGCAGCTCACAGATCCACACATGCTCCAGATATCCTTGCTTTCATGCTGTTTCCTGATACACAAGAGCTAATGCTGCACACAGCTGCTGTTCTGAGCTGGAGCATGGTCCTCTGAAGGCTGACAAATGGTTTCTCAGTCGGGCCAAGAGGGATCATTGCTATGTGACATATCTCCTGTGCTCTATAAAGCTCACCACATCGTTGATGCTGCCAGCATCTTGCCTGGGCCAGGCACCAGAATTCAGATCCTGTTATTAAATTGGTCCCCACATAGAAATACCACAAAGTAAGTCATCAGCTGGTCCAGCTCCTGCTTTCCTTCCTTTCCCAGAGCCATTTGTTTCAGTCTCTGAATAGCTGAACGATAACAGGCTTAAGACTGTTGATCCAACCACCTTGATGTTAATATTTTAAATTATTAAGTCTTAGTTCTCTAATGCCAATAAATCATTTATATGTGCACATTTAATTAACAATCCAATCAGCAAAAACAACTTTGCATTCGCACCACATGTTTTATCAGAGGAACCAAAGCCACATTACAACACTAATTAAGTGTAATAAATGCTGTGGTGAGGTAGCAAAGTATTATCCTGCATGTAGGGAAACCGAGGCAACACACTTGGTAGATTTGCCCAAGGTTAATCCAGATGTTCCCAATGAGGTGCTGAACAAAAAAGGTAGGGATGAAGACCCCTGAGATTTAACTCTGTTCATAAGAATTCCTGTTGGAGCTGCAGTATTTACTTATTTGCTGACGGGAAATCCATTCCAGTTGCATTCCTCTCCCAAAAAAACCTGAGGCACAAACCACTGCAATCAAGCATGCTGAAAACCAGCCCTAAATTGTGCCAGCCAGCCAGGTGAGGATGAACACACTGGGTCCAACATCATCCCCAGCTGAGGGTTCTGAAAGACCTTCCCACAACCACAGTTCACACCTGTGCACACACACAAGCTCATGGGATGCTGGACACTTACCTGGTGGTCTGAGGTCCTAGATGTACATGAATGTCTGATAGCTCCCAGGCGCTTCAACAGCTCAACCAGCCCTTGGGGAATTTCACACCAGGCTCCCATGCAAGCAGAAATTCCTGAGTGACCCAAGCTAACCTCTGGAGTCAGAGGTCTTGCAGCTGTGTAACTGGTGGGAATACATACTGGCCACTGCAAGTGGGACAGGATGGGAAAAAGCCATTCCTAAACCCCTCACATGACACTGTTCCCTCAAGGCAAAACTGGAAGAATTCATGCATCACAACCAGAGACGGTGGCAATCAATACAGGAAGATAGGTTAATCACAGGTGATGTCAGGAATGATGAAGAGAGCCAAGCTGAGCCACGCTGGCTGGGTCAGCAAAAGGGAAACACTTTGGCAGAAACTCATGAAATGAATTTATTTAAAGCTGATAATGGATACATATTCTGCTACTGTTCATTTTATATGGTTGGCTGTCAACAATCTGGGGCAGCCAAGCTGTCTGCCTGGGCAACACCTAATATGGTAGGGTGACCTGGCTGGAAGCCAGTCTGTCACTCTGTGCCCACCAAAGCCAGTCTGTCACTCCCCTCCCTCAGCTGGACAGAGCAGACAATAGGCTTAGAGTGGAGATCACTCTCCAATTACCATCACAGGCAAAACAGGTTCAACTTGGGGAAAATCTGATTTATTACTAATCAAATCAGAGTAAGAAAATGAGAAATAAAAGAAAAATTTTAAAAATACCTTTCCCCCACCTCTCCCTTCTTCTCAGGCTCAGCTTCACTCCTGATTTTTTCTATCACTTCCCCCTCAGCAACAGAGAGGGACAAGGAACTGGGGCCAGTCAGCTCATCACACATTGTCTCTGCTGTTCCTTTGCTTCTCAGGGGGAGGACTTCCCAGGCTCTTCCCCTGCTCCAGCATGGGGTCTCTCCCACTAGAGACAGTTCACAAATTGCTTCCATGTGAGTTCTTCCCACAGGCTGCAGCTCTTCATGAACTGCTCCAGTGTTAGCCCCTGTGTGGTCACAAGTCCTGCCAGAAAACCTGCTCTGGAGGGTGGGCACCTCTCTCCACATGTCCACAGGTCCTGCTGGGAGCCTGCCCCAGTGTGGGCTTTCCACAGGGTCACATCCTTCTTTTGGACATCCACCTGCACTGGCATGGAGTTCTCCACGGGCTGCAGGTGGATCTCTGCTCTCTGTGGACCTTCATGGCTGCAGGGAATTAATTCTCTTGCTCCTGGAGCACCTTCTCCTCCTCCTTCACTGAGCTTTGGGTCTGCAGCAGAATTGTTCCTCACATATCCTCACTCCTCTCTCCCTGATGCAGTTGTGCAGTACTCCCTCTCACCTCTTCTGAAATACATTATCCAGCACAGCTGGTGGGCTCAGCTTTGGCCAGGGGTGGGTCCATCTTGGCTCAGTTGGACAGGTGGGAAACTTTGGGAAACTGCTCACAGAAGCCACCCCTGCACCCCCCCCACTACCAAAACCTTGCCACACAAACCCACTTAATAAATTGCATCTCCTGCAGATTGTGGCTTCTTTGCCCCATTCTAATGAAAACCACCTCAACTCCCAAGACTGGATCTGACACAGACAATCAAAAAAGGGTCAGCCTGAATTCTGACGTTTTCAGTTTCTATACTTTATCCATAGTAACATCCCTTAAACATACCCGGCCAACCATTTTTAAGTGGGACTTCACCACCAAACCAAAGCCAAATCCTGATACAACAATATCCTACACGAACCAACTTCGAAAGTTCTGGACATACTTTTAAACCCTGACCATTGCATCAGTGGGTCTCAAAATAATGTTGCAGGGGGACTTGAGTGCTCAATAAACACATTAACTCTTCTAAATGCTTTGCTTATGCCAGCTGGAAAAGAAGGATGATGGTTTCACTGCATCTGCAAGCTTTCTAATTGTGTTACTGGATGGGCCAGAAGTCTGGCAGCCATGGAAATCAAAGTCTTCATTTCTCTTTAGGCCAAGAACAGTATACTTAATAACAACAGGAATGGAGTCACAGTTCCAAGTGTCAGCACTGAGGGTGCTGTCTGAGGCAGGGAACAACAGCATATGTTAAAGCTGAGGCTGCAGCAGGGAGTGTGGGGAAATTACATATCTGGGGGCAAGCAGGGCTACAGCAATAGGAAGAAACACACCAGGAAAGCAAAAAAATCTCATCCCTGGAGGCTGCTTCCACCCAAAGGGCTGCAGGCAGCTTGGTGGTAAGAACAGACAAGAGGAGGATACCTGCAAGGTGGCCCACCTTGTAGCTGCATAAATCGTTATTTATATAAAATAGATATATTTATACATATTTTACTTTTATTTTCTATGCAACAAAAATGTGCCACAGAAGTGACACCACCAGGACTTGGTGAGATAAAAAATGATAAATGATTTCTTACAGAGAAAACTCAAGGCACATACATTAACATTAGCATGCAGAGAAGCCTCATGCAATTATACCTATACTAATGCTATTTATAACATATGCTGATTTGGGAAAAAGGACTTTGATTTGGGGAATGAAAGTTTAATTAAGGTAAAACAAAAGTTTCCATTAATCTTGATAGAATTCACAATCTGCTGCTCTCCTTCACCATCCACTTCAGCTAATGCTATAACAGGATCAAGAGCAGCCCTACGTACCTGAAACCTCCTGCAATGCAGACAGAGCTGGGCAAGCTGTACCAGAGCACGTGGCCTTCCCTAGGCTTGGGAAATAGGACACTTTGTCTCCTCAAGATATTGCTCCAAAAATGCCCTGAGTGCAGTGGGCACATGTTTTCACTAGTCAGGACACATAGGAAAATGAAGAAGGGATGTTGATAAACTTGAGAATGGCAAAGAAAAATGGCCAGAGCCTAGGATCCACAGGCAGGTTCTGATGACATGCATTTCGTGTCACAAGCACAAGTTTTTCTCTTGAGCAGGCAAAATTCCAGTTATACTTAAATCTTCTCCCTGTGTAAATTCAAGTCTCAGAGTTTGTATTAAAAATATTTCCTGTCTTCTGTTCCCACAGTACAGGCAAGGATGGGGCAGCAGAGCAGAGTATCTTCCCCAGCCAGCAGAACCATCTCCTATACACCTGTGGCCAAGGAGGGGTTTAGGGGTGGCTTGGCTCACAGTCAGTGAGGACTCTGTAAATGTATTGTAACTGTATGGAAGAGGAAGCTGACCTGAACTGTGGACAGGTCATGCCTGCAAAGCTCTTTGGAAGAAAGGGATCTTTGCTTTGTACAGTGAAAGATGCTGGAATCTCTGAAAGAAGATGTATCAAAGCCATTTTTGCAGGTCAGTTTTCAAAGTAAAGCCACGATGCAAACTATCAGCTTTCATGACAAAAATGTATGGCTGGTATTGATAAAGAAAATACAGCAAATTGCATTTTAATAAGGTCTGACTGTACCTAGTAAGTGAAGAACTTCATTAAACAAAATCATGCAGAGTACAGATGATACACATAAAGTTGATTTCGATATCCTACTCCTGATGCTTTCTGTATTTATCTGAGGGGAGAAGGAAGTGAGAAGACAGCTATGCCTCAGGCATTGAGAATGACGAGAGTACGGCTTTATAGCTTTAGTACAATAAATGCAAAGCATGGCATCTTCCCCACTACATTCTGCAGAATGAACTATTCAAAAGATAATAATGAACTTTGCATCATCTAGAGGACTCAACTGTGCCTTCTGCCTGCTTCCCTAATCTCGGCCATCTAAAACACCCCTGAATCCAGAAGCATGAGTGAAACCAGCAACTAAAAGGCACCCAAGAAGTCAGAAATCATTGGATCATTCAGCTGTAGAAAAATATTTCGATTTGAAAAACAAAGGATGCAAAAAGAACAAACAAGGAAACCCACCAAGGACTCAGACTGAAGTCAGAAGCAAACACAGGATGTTATAAGACAAGTTCATCGATTGTAAAAGGGAAAAAAATATCCAAACTCAACAGACAATTCATACTAGACAGAAATTCTCTATTCTTTCATTCACCTTCCGACTCTCCCTCCCCTCAACTTGCTCATTCACCTCCCTGCAACTTACCGTCCCCTGAGGAATACCAGAAGGCAGCCCCTGAATTCTAATTGCATTTGCTATTCTATTAAATCCCATTGAATTAAATGGGCAAAATTAGCAGAATTCACCTATCAGGGATTCGCCACATACTAGAGGAGAAGCCACCTGAAGCTGTAGATGGGCTTTGTTTACAGCTTTTAAATAATTCAGAGAGGAGCTGTCAAGTTGAATCTGCAAAGCTCCCTTGACTTTGGACTTGTGCTATCAGACTGCTTGCCTATTGTTTATAAAGACAAAAAGGAAAACGTTACAGGATCATATGTCTGCACGGGAGGGGAGTCAAGGACTAGGAGAACAAGGGCTGTCAGGACAGAAGTCATAAAAAATACAGATGAGAAAGCAAAAGTAGGCAGTAGGTGAAATACAGATGTACCAACAAAGCAGCAAGAGCAAGTTGCCAGTTTTGCTGTGCTATAAATACACAACACTTGCAGTTTCTTGTGGAATATGATGTTGTCCTTTAAAAAGGAAAACCCCAAATGCAAATGGTAACTTCAATTAGCAATTAAAAGCCTAACTTCCCAGCTACACAATTGCAGCTGCCTCTCCCCGATCTGTCTCACTTCTGCAAACCCATGACAGCTGTCAGGCAGTGGGCCAGCACTTAATAATCATTCCCAAACCTCAGGCAGCACAATCCCACCCTTTCTTTCCTTTTTTTCTGGGCTCTTTGGGCAGACAAAGATTTACTAGGTCCTACCTGGGGACAACAGCAAACCACAGGTGATGGCTCCTGGCATCCCAGAGAGTTCATACATTTCAAGGTGCCTTTTAGAATTTTTTCTTTTTAAGTGACTCCGTGGCATGCACAGTTCTGATGAGGTTTTGCACAGTCATTTTCAATCAAAGCTGCAAACCTGACTTTAAAGCAAATGACTGTTTCTTGAAGCAGCAAGAATGGAGAGGGGAGGGAAACCTCAGGACGTGCAGCCCGCTCCACTCATGCACATCCCTCCAACCAGAACACAATCACCTCTGCAGCCAGTTTGCTAAACCTAACGAGAACTTGAAAAAAAAGAGCATTTTAATACAAAACCCAATCACTATGATTACAGTCTTGCTCTAAGCTACTCAGCTGGATTAACACTTGGCAATTATACTTAGCTGTGGATGCTGCAAACAAAATCCTGCCCAAGGGCTGTCCCCACGTGGGGGGACACTGCAGCTGAGGATGCTGCAGGAGCCTTCTTGTCACACTGCAGGATAACACACTTGTAAGGAGGGGAACGATCTGATTTAGTTGGCTGTCCTAAAGCAGACAGAGACCTCCACTTTGCTCTAGGAAGACTGCAGGAGTGGACAAAAAAATATTTATTTTGCCCATGACTGGACCCAACTGGTCCCAGCAGCTTCCAGTCCTAGAAAATTTCATGATTACACCAGCCTTTTATACACTGTCTTTTATTCTGGACGCCTCACCATATCAAATCCTAAATAAAACATGATGTAAGGCATGCAAATAAGCCAAAGAAGAGAGGATTCACATAATAAGAAAATGTCATTAAGTGGAAGAGTTTAACTCGGAAGGTCAAAATCATTCTAACCAGAAGAAAGAGATGCAGCATGGAGCACACGCACATGCCCGAAAGCCTTGAATGTGGCACTGATGGTGCCTTTCTTACCCCCCTCAGTGACTGCCAGCCAACAGCAGGGCCTGAAGCTGCAGTGCCATAAGTAAGTCCCTAAATTTCTTGGCCTTGAATACACTCCTAAAGTCCAGAGAACAGCTCGTCAATGGTGTGTTGCTTGCCAGAGTTCCCTACAGCAAGATCCCGCTTCACCACTCCCTGACCTTATCCCCTTTTCTTAGAAGTTATTTTAAATGACATATATGCATCTTGAATAAGCAATGCCGGTTTCCAAACTTTACTGGTGAAAGTTTGTGTTCAGGTAAGAGCCCTGAAATGGACACTGTCAAGTTCCCAGCCTGAAAATCCTTTAATTAGCTGCATCCCCTCCACATGCTCTCTCCATGTCCTCAAAGAGCAAAATCCAGCTGATATCATAACTCTGTTCCAGGCTGTAACTGGAGATTTAGGATGACCTTATAGGTCTGCACACTTCCTGGTAGAAAACAAGAGATTAACAGAAGCCAGTAATTGTTGAAAGCATGTTTTTGTTTGGGCTAGCAGCAAAGGGGAGCAGTGGATTGAGCTGCAGCTCTGCTGGACAAGCTATCCAGTGCTGGAGCTGGTCCTCCTCTGGGTTCTTGAAGAGGTACTTCACTGTCCATCCTGGCTACTGCACAAAGCCAGGAGCAGCGCAGTTAATGGCACAACTTAAAGCCATCAGGGGCTTTTGCAAGCCGAGTGAGCCTTTTTACTGCATGCCAAAGTAATTTCTAGCTCATACACCACACAGATTTAACCCACTCTGTACTGCATCTCCTAACAACTTTATTCCAAAAGCCAGAGAGCATTTCACTTTCTAATGAGCCAGCGAATGAGTAAAAAGCTTTGTATAATGTACTCACAAGCAACTCTCTTATGTTTGTGATTTCTCAGCACTGTGAGACTGAAGTGAGATCTGGGTAATGTTTTACATCACTGTTTAAAGGCAATTCAATCATCTTTGTTCTGAATTAAGTCTTGCTCCCGATTAAATTTAACAGAGCAATGAATAGGAAATCCGTGACTTGGGAAGTGGGCAGATTTTATCTTTAAATCCAATTCACAAGTAAAATCATCTCTCTTACAATAGATAATTCTGCTACTGTTCAAGTTATTTTCACACAGTGGCTATAAAAAATTATCTCTAGAAATCTCAAAAGGAAATGACTATTTTTAATGCTCCCTGTCACTCTGAATGCATGCTAAGACTAACAATACTGCATCAAAAAGAAGAGCTCAACAATCAAGAAATCCATTAAGCTACCAATGACACTAATAGAAAAAAAAGAAGTTGAAAAAGATTCAAGTATGTAAAGAAAAGAATTACCTACTGGGATTACAGGAGTGAACAAAACCCCCTGTGTTGTACCACAGTACTTCTGATTTTCTAATACCCTTCAGCTACATAAATATTAGAATACAAACCCCACCTTTGCTGATGAAGGGTGAGGGAAGACAAACACTTCTGGCACTTGTTTTTTGGTTTTTTTTAGTTAATGTGCCTCATTCTCCCTTGATTTTAGATATTCTTTCTGAAGAGTTGCTGCTGTTGATTCATTCCTCAACAGACACCACAGAGCTGAAGCATGTGGTAGGTACTCTCTTCTTTTCTCTGAGCCTGACAATGCTTAAAATGTTTCAGAGCAGAGATGGTGAGAAATACAGGACAAAATACAGGGGATATAAGAAAATAAAGTTACAGTCCTCTATCAGGACTACACAACTTATTTCTTGTCACAGCCAACTTATGTGTAGTGCTACGAATATCAGTCGAAAGGCTCCCACAAGGAGCTCATGATCATGTCCTGCCCTATCTACACCATCCAAGGAAGAGATACAGGACTTTATAATGAAATGGCCTCTAAAATAAACAAAGCCACACACAGAGCACATACACAGTGTGTTTGTGGGGAAAAGGAGAGACAGAGACACTGGAGTTTAGTGTCACATTCATTAGTTCATTAACTTTGATGTGTGACAAGCTGGGCTCAAATGCCACATTCACGTGCTATCTGAAATCAATACATAAGCTCCAGCATGACTGAAAATACATCATAAACCTACCTCAAATTTGTTTGCAAAGGAAAACAGCAGAAACTTCAAAAATCTGCACAAAAAAAATTTTTCTTAGCTCCCCATCTCACTCCAGAATGGATAATTCATAGGTTTACGGTGAATAGCAAAATCCAAAAATTTACTGGTGGGTTTAAGAGGAGACTATCCTTGTCCCTGCTGCCATGCTCACACATCTCTGCTGTTGAGGGAAAACCAAGGAGAATTATGGCAGGAAGAGGAGGGGTGGCTGCAGAGGGTGGCCAGGAGGCACAGAAAGGGTCTGAGTTCACATTCAGGGATACATTGGGAGAGCCCCAGGCAAACTGCACCCCTTCACCCCCTAACAGTAACAGTACCTCTAGCAAACATTTATCTGAAAGGAATCTCCAAGGCAGGATTTTTCTTAAACTTCTGAGCCTTTGCTTACTTTTGGAAAGCTAAATATATATATTCTTAAGTTTTGAAACAAAGAAAACTCCCAAGCTCCCAATGCTGGCTGCTGCCTGCTATAACACCAGAAGAAAAGTTGCTAAATCCTGTTCTACTTCCAATTTCCCAACAATTACATTTTTTCCCCACGCATTTCCCAACAATTTAAATAACTTCTGTTGCATTGTCAATCAAAGCACGAACCTGGGAAAAACAGAAAGCCAACAGGAAGCTGAATCCTTTTGTATTAAATAAGGACATTTTTATTTCACTCTCAAGTAATATTCTCTCTTTTTCTGCTACTCCTGCTGGCCAAATTTTATCCTTTCAAATGCTGAAGCTAATGTGCAAGTTGTGAAGCAAGACATGCAGAGAAGAACAATTAATATATTTTAATCAAGGATATGTTGCTCTAAACAAGTCAAGATTTCTCCAAGCACACACTCCCCAGCCTAGAGCAGCTTGCTGTTACTTAAGTTGTTGGAAGACACTTGGCCAGAGCAATCTGCTTGATAGAAGGTCTTTCTTGGAAGAAAAAAAAAGGCAGCGAGGTCTCACCTGATCAAGCTAGAAACTAGGAGGAAGAATCACGTATGCCTGATTAACATGAGGATTCTTGGCTGGTGATGCTGAGCCTCAGCCAGTGCGGGTCATGAGGAGGGGCAGAGTTTCTCCTGCTCCCACTGCAGTTAATTTATGTGCTATCTGCAGATTACAGGTGAAAGGAACTTCTATTTATTTATTTATTTAATGGATCTGAACCAAACTTTCTTCTCAGTATATTACTTCTCTTCCCTCCAGTCTCTCTCATTACTATAAATACTTGGGAAACAGTGCTCTGCCTCATCTGCAGCTCCTCAGGCTGCCCCAGCTATGCCTCTCTGCTTAACTTAATATTCACTTCAGACATACTAAAAAGTTAAACTAAAAAATCCAGTACTGCACCAAACAGCTCACTTCTCACCAGCTTTAGCAACTAGATAAGCGTTTTGGAAGTGATTATGACATACAATACCATAAGAGACATAATTATTTAAAGCAGCACTTCCCTCGCAGAATTCAAAACACCTCATGTGAGGGTGAACGCCCATCAGCTGCACAACCCCAAATTTAACACTGCCATTTCTGTCAAAAAAGGCACTCATTACATTACTAAACATAACTTTCCTGTCACACTGGTTTTCTCTTCCTTAGAAAAGACTGATTATTATAATTCTCTGTGTAACCTATATAAAATAACTGTCTCCTAATTACATATCAGGTAGTTTCAATTCACACACAAGATTGCCTTCAAAGGAGACCATCTTCACTCTGTGCACATACCTCTAGTATTAGCTAGAATTAGAGCAGAACACCACCAAAGAAATTTTAACAGGTTGAAAGGATAGAAATCTGTGTTGCTGTTAGAAAACCAGTCTGAGCAGTTGTTTTCGCAAGCCTTTATTCTTGCTTTATTAACATGCAACACAGTTGGCATTAAGCTGGTCACAAGTTAGTGGATTTCAAAAGGCTTTGGGGTTACTGCTAACAGAAGGGCAGAGGGCACACAAAAAACTTCAGAATGGATACCCAAAGCCAAGCAGTAACTCTATTAATGCACAGACGTACATAAAGCAAAGTTTTTGCTGAGAAAACCACCTATGCATAAATGCTTCTACTTCTATCTCACCCAGAGGTTAAATTATCTGATCAAAATCTTGTGCTGGAAAGGAAAAAAATCGGTTCATATTTTTTCCACTTCATTTAGACTGTGTAAAACATTAAATCCTGTCATTAAAATTGCTTAATTAGGAGTGCTAGAGCAAAAGGTTGATGCAGCTCATGAATTGTAACTGCTGAATGGTGGTGGCCTGGCAGGACTTGCCATCGATATTAGCACTGAAGAATGGGGAAAAGAAGAAAGAAAAACACAATACTGGGAAGGTTGTTTTGACTTTAATTGCAGCAGTGTCACTTGTTAGAGGGAACGAGGTGATAAATCAAATTCAAACAGCAACGACAGCACACCACCACCCTTGTGGGGCAATCCTGCACGGGAGCTGGCTTCAAAGGCAGTGGTTAGCCCAATGCCAAAGGCATTTCAAAACCTACCTCATTCTTGCTTTGGTCTTGCTGCTCTGGAACCAAAGTCCTCCTTTCACTGCTCTACCCCTGCAGATCCTTTCTTAAAGGCTCCCCTTCATTGGCTTTGTAACACACGGAACACTGCCTGACTGATATCAGCTCCCAGCATTCAGACCTCATCTCACTGGCACTTTGTGCCAGGCAGGGACTTCAGCAGATGGCACTTCACACAGAAAAAAGCCAGCATGAGCCTAGCAGTGGAAAGTAAAGCAAAGGCTGCTCATGCAGGAGATGTTCTGACTCAGAGGAAAGTAGCTTTAGTTGGAGCTTGAGATCAGGCAATATTGACTCAGTACCTACAGAACTTGCCAGGATCCTGCTGCGACCTACTGCTTTCAGGGGGCTCTGCTCCAGGACACCACATCTAATATAGTGGGTCCAGAGGAGGCCACTAAGCTGATTAGAGGGGTGGAACCTTTCTCCTGTGAGGAACAAGTGGGATTGTTCAGCCTGGAGAAGGCTCCAGGAAGATATTATTGCAGCCTTCCAGTATTCAAAAGGAACCTATAAGAAAGATGGGACAAACTCTTTAGTAGGGTCTGCTGCAATAGGACAAGGCTAAATGGTTTTAAATTTAAAGAAGGTCAATTTAGAACAGATGCAATAAAGAAGTTTTTTTACAACGAGGGTGGTGAGGCACTGGCACAGACTGCCCAAAGACGTGGTGGAAGCCCCCTCGTCCCTGGGAGTGTTCTAGGTTGGATGGGACTTTGAGCAACCTGCCCTAATAGAAGGTGTTTGTGTTTACTGCAGGGGTTGGACTAAATGGTCTCTAAATGTGCCTTCCAACCCAACCTACTCCATGATTCTGTGATTATAAGTCCCCGCAAAAATACTAGGAATGATCCTTCCTCCCCAAAGGCTGAGAGCTGTAGCAGGGCAGAGACAGAACACGTGCCACCTCTAATTCCCACAGCAGCTGAAATGCCCTGAGACAAAGGTACAATGCTAAGACAAGGCATGGTAAGAGACAAGTATACACTTCATGATAAACAGCTTTCCAAGCATCATTTGAAACCCCCCAAACCTTACAACAGCCTAATCAATTATTCCATCAGTGGCTTTACAGCCCAATAGGGTATATATCAGAGCCCAGATCAGGGGGCCCAACAGCCCCACTGCTGAGATTGGGTGGAAAGAGAATACAGTTGTCCAATTATTTAGTTCTAAAAATAAGTGCTCCCTGAATGTGAATCTGCTCTTCTTTTTTTCCTCTCCACCTCAGTATAAGTAACACAAATAATCCTCTTTGAAGTTGTTTGGGACATGGCTTATGTAAGTGCCACATGGTACATACTGCTGCACCTCGCAACATTATGGTGCAGTAGCAAGCTGAGGATGGAGTTGGGAATGAAGACTAGGTTCCATGTGAATTCCTGACTTCAGTTCACCTGTTATAAAACTGATACTTGAATAAAGAATTGTCAGTTACTAAAGCAGCTGAGTGCCCATAGGAGAAAAACATCCACTTACAACTTCAACGACAGCTACAGAGAGATTTCTTTATACCCCCAGCTCACCGTGTGTAACACAACAAAATGATTTGCAATTGCATTGGCATGCTCTCATTTTTAAAAGCTTAGGAAACAGCAAGAGGCCTGCTCACACCTCTGCTTGTACCAGCAATGATCTGCAATCCATTATCTTTACAGCTGCACCATTGGGATCAGCCACTGGAATGGTAATGTCAACAGCACTCATGTTGGCCCCTACGTCATTCACTCAGTCTAGGAAAGATGACTCCAACAAAAAGGACCTCAATTCTATCTGTGGCACACTTTCTACTCCTCTTGGCATTAGAAGAGATGCACTGGTGAGCAAATATCATCTGTAAAAGTCTGAAGGAGTAAATACCATCTTCATTCAGGAAATATGGACTTTCATTTGCCTTCACTTCAAGAAAACATTGACCCAGTGGCAATTTTCTGTGATTATGCACGAAAAAATAGCCTCACCTTGCAGAAGGAGAGAAACTGAGTTTGCAAACGTAAAGTTAAAACCAACAAAGAAGAAAAACCTGAGCCACCTACATTTCTTGAAGAAGTTATTCTTAAAATAGCAGCTACAATGATATCAGAGTGCTGCAGTACCGCAGGGGACCTGAACTTGAGAGATGAACAGAAGTGCCAGACTTCCCTGTGTCCTCAGCAGTGCCATGGACAGCTGCTCTGCATCCAGGAAAGGAAGAGTTAGCACAGCAACTGATGTACCAGCCACCTGCTGGTGTGCCACCTTGAGCCCTGAAACAGCAACAGCAAGAGTGCAATATATTTTTCTGCCCCCAAACACACTAGGCAGGAAGAGCACAGTGGACAGAGGCTGGGTTATGAGGGATTCTCCTGGCTCCATTCACCCCTGCCAATGGCCACTGGGGCAGCGGTGCAGTCATGTCCTCACTGGGAGAAAGCTCAGAAAGTATCCTGCAACCAGGGCGAAGACAGTGAGGAAAGAATATTTGCCAGTATTCTTCTTCTTCTACAGAACACTCAAAATTAAACACTTCCTCACGAAGCTGGTCATTTGCATAATCACATTATCAAGATGGTCTTTCACATGGATTGGAGTGCCAACAGGCTGAGATGTCAATATAATGCATGAACTGTTAATAATAGAATATGATTTTCCCCCTCCCACAAATTTCTCCACACTTGGACTCCAAGGTTTTTGACAGGGAATGAAATATTGTTAGTCACCTGAGTATTTTTTAATTAATTCTCCTTAGCCACAGAAAAAATAGAGCATCTGAAGAGATATGGATATAAAGGATGCAAACATGTTCAGTGCAAAGGATCACACATACCTTGTGACATCTTTTACCTGTAAGTAGAAATTATTCTGCATAAGAAAATTGTTTTTAAGCAGCACATAAACCAATATATACAACGTGTGTTGGTACACATAACTAATATGTTAAAATCTGGAGGGAGAAAAAAAATCAAGCACGTATGATGCATCTTCAGATGCTCTGGGTTCCATTTGTTATTAAAGAAAATTTTAGATTTTCAAATGAGCAAGGAAACAGCAGACATGAAAAAGGTAGGATGGAAAAGAAATCAAATACATTTACGACCTAAGGAAAGAGCAAAATAAAAGTCAAAGAAAACTGTGTTTAAAGCATTGTGAATGGCCAGAGAGCAGAGGGCATGTCAAGAGGAGTGGGAAGCCATCACACAGACAGCTGTGAGCCTTGCAGCATGCAGGCTATGGGGATTAGACAGCTTTCCAAGCAGGGAGAGAGACCTTTGAAGATTTTCAGCTGGGGGAGAAAAAACCAGTAGAATCAACCTGATCAAAGCCACGTCTTGCTTTTTTAAGAAGCTGATCCTTCTCAGCCTTCCATAAACTGCTGTGCATTTCAAGCACAAGAATGAAGACGAAGACCTCATGTTTACAGCATGAAGCAGTGGTGTGGGAATGCACTGGAGGATAACCTGCAAGGACATGAGCTTGGGAGATGCTGCACACAAATGCTACAGGTCTAGGAAAGAAAAGAGGAGTCAGAAAACAGTAGATGCCTTTCCAGAAAATATCACAGCTAGAGGTACTCATGCTGTGACGTGTGGCCTGTGGTACAGCTGGTACTGGAGGCAGGCAAGGGACAGCTGGGGTCTGATCACTCCAGGCAGGCATTTATCTCCTGAGCTTTTGGTTTCTACCTAGGGATTTCCTGATACCTCAACAGGTAAGTTGAGGATGCTGTGAAAATAAAACAATACTGAGTTGAAGCTGGAAGTCAAAATTCTCACCAATTTTGAGATTTTAAAATGTCAGCAGCAAAGAGAGACCATGAAGTATCAAGAGCTACTTGTTTTTCCCCCCAAAATCCCACTAGAATTTGTACTTCAAGCTACAAGAGGGATAGTTACAGCTGACACAAGTTACTTAAGAATGACACTAAATTAGCATTGGCTTATTTGGGAATGACAAAGGAGGTTTCATTTTTAATGTTCATAAGTCACCCAAATTAATTAGCACTTTAAAGTGGCAATGAATCACTTCCTGAAATAATTCGTATTGGCTAAATTAATTCCTGTGAAGGGAGCCAATTTGCTGATTGTAAATTATAAGAGCCCCTGACTAGCTCCTGTGTACCATTTATAAGGCTACTGGGAAACAAAGGATGGCTACTTTTCATCAGTGAACAAGACTGCAGCTCTATTAACTGACTAACTTACAGTGCTACGATTACAGGTTTCTATTTAAGGAATCCAAGACAGACATCATTAAGAAACAAAGCTGGATGTTCAGAAGAAAGGAAAAACCAACAGCAGAAAAGCTCATTTTCTGAAAAGGTGCACCAAAACCTATTTGAAGGAAATATTTCATCCTCTTAGATTAACAAAGGGAAGTTCAGACATGCAGGGCTAATTATGAATACACTTCCCTCACAGGGCAATGCCCAAAGTCAACCAGAAGCCTGGAGTTCCAGAGCTGCCTTCTCTCACCCATGGTTAGATGACTGTTTCGAGATCCATAAATTTAAATTACTTTTGAGGAGTGATGAAGTGAGACAACACACACACATAGATTTCTACTCAGGCAGAGGAGATGCTTTCCTACCACTGGCACCCTTCCTCCCAGGAGACCTCCTGCACCCATCCAGTACATCCCACCACACACCCACTCTTTGGTTCAAGACTGCAGCACTCTTCTCAATGGATTTCCCTTCTTTACTTCTCCAAAAGAAAAAAATGTACATAACTCTGTACCTAAGCTAATTTGCATGGTTTTCTCCTTTTCTTATCTGCATCTCCTCACTGGTATCAAAGCCTCGACATTTCTGCTTGTGAAATCCTTCCCTGCTAACCTGCTTATCAGCAGTAATGAATACTTGTGCAAACAGGTACAAAATTAAATGGCTTCTTTACAGTGATTATGATAGATTGAGCCATGCTTAATCTACATAATCAAATTGCTTCTGTGTTCAGCTGTAATACCTTTTTGCTGTCCTGGGAGCAGGTTCAGCCTTGCTTTCTCTTTCAACAGCTTCTTTCTGAGAAACACTAATCATGCCTGGGGAAAAGGGCTACTTTAGGTGCAATCATTTAACACAGCATGTCTGAAGCACAAACTCTGCAAGAGGGCAGAGCAGGTCCTAACAACATGTGTCCCCTTTAGGGAAGGAGAAGACATCCTCCAGGACACATACGGGAAAGCAAAGTACAAACCAACCTCCTCCTACTATGATCCACATTCCCAGACATAATTGCAGTGACCCTCCTAAGACAGATGACATCTCTACCCACTGAAATGCACTGAGCTACTACCACTACTATAATTTCCTTTCCCTATGCAAGAGTATCCCTGGATTCAAGAGCATCCCCTGCTTACAGGCTACCAAAATAGAGAAGTTGTTTTTTCAATCTCAAGACCAGATTCGTGATTCAAATCAGGCTGGTTAAAATGGACAGCATGGGTGTTTTATAAAATCCTTGACTTGGGAAATTAAAGGATTTAGTGCAGGGAATGTTCTGAAAAGCATCTTCATGTCTAACTCATGTTTATCAAGTCACCTAGGCCAAAAGTACCCTGAAGTTCTTCATTTAAATACAGATCAAGTTTTAGCACAAAACAAGAAGGGAGAAATGGTTCACCCCACAAACAGTAAGTGGGTGCTATTTAAAAAATATCCAACAGCCTATCTGCCTTTGTCCAGAACACAGCACTGCAAGAATCAGAGGTTTACTTCATAGTCAGCCTGCTGGTAGGCTTTTTGTTTGCCTGGTTTTTTTTCCAAAGAGTCTAATGGAACAAGTAGGCTACAAGCTAATGCTTATTTCTAAACACTTTTGTAAACTGAAAAGTGAGTAAACCGGGTGCAAAATGCTAATAAGCACTTAGGGAGAAGAATTTCTCTTCCTCATTATGGCTTTGATATAGGTAAAAAGAAGGTGCTGCTGGACCTTTGAGTTGGAAAGGTGACAGCTCCAGAAAAAGGGTCTCTGCATCTTTGTAAGTAAAGAAAATGCAATGCAGAAGGGAAAAAATAAAAAGATGATTTCTGGCAAGGGCCACTAGCACAGCTTGACTTAGGCTCAGGAAGAAGTAAAAGCTTGAATTACATAAAAATAGATTTTAGAAAGAATCAATGACATTTACTTTGAAAGTTTTAGTTAAGTTTTAATTAGGATCTGAGATTTTGCACTTAAGTGCATGAAGTGAAGGAGTACATGTACTCATGCTTCCCAAGATAACAGACAGATCTGAAACTTACTCATCTCATCTCAAAAGGTTAATTAAAGAACAATCCTTGACAGCAACACTGTATGGAAACCGAGAGTCTGCTCCACTGGGGAGCCCTGGGGAAAGGCTGTGCTGCATTTCCCACCCCTCAGGAATAGGCTGAAGATGCTGCCCAGTGACCACAGCATGGAGATGAGCAACATGCTTTGAAGCAGCCCAGCAAGAAATGGAGAACAGTGTGCCCACAGCACCACAGAAGTTGCTTACCATGCTGCCTGTGGATGTGGGGCAGCTTTCTCAGCCTGTGCTGGGCTCTGCAGGGCTGCTGGCCTGGAGCTGCTTCCATACACACACTCCTGCAGCAGAGCAGGTGGGATCACAGCCAGTGGTGAGAGGTACGTGTGATAATCCTTATAATCAGGAAACTAAAAGAGAGTGACTCACCCAAGATCAAAATTGTAATTAAGCTGGAAATAGCCTGTGGGTTCCCCAAATCCTACAGATGCTGAGAGCACTTTGAGGCACAAGCCTCCTCTGGTTCAGCCCAGCATCGGAAAATAAAAGTCAGCTTTTAGGGAAGCCTGTATATGCAAGGCTCATTTGAAAAAAAATCACGGGAAATTGAAGAAACATTATCAAAATGAAGAATAGGAGTTTCATCATTTGAGTAAGACTTCATGGACATAACTGAACTTTGGCTGTGCAGTAATTTAATTTCCTAAGAACATGAGCAAAGTCTCAATTAGGTCAGAGAGGACTGCTGCACCAGTAGAAGAGAAATGTGCAGCTGGATCAGTGAAGAGACATGGTGTAAGGCAACACTGAGGCTGCTTGCTCAGTATGTACCACAGGCAGGGGCAAAAACCACCTGCAGGCAGCTTTTTGCTGCTCTCTTTAAAAGCTAGAGCCAGATACTGGGGCTGCCACAGGAGAAACAGGCTTGTTTAGAAGCAGCCCAGGGAAAAGCAGACAAATGCTAGAGAGGAAAAAAAAAAAAAGACCAGAACAGCAATGGGTTCTGAAGGCTGCTTAATGGAGTGAAGCCTGAACATTATTTGGTGCGATCTTGACAGGCCTGATTTAACTACTACATTTTTGTATAGTATTTTTCATCCTGATTATGAAGAATTGCTTGACAGCCCTTGGTGACTGCTTAAAAGTTTCTCAGCCACTTAAGAAGAAGGTCTATCAGAGCACATTTATCAGAGAAAAGACTCCTAAGGAGTGGATGGCAACAGATGTAACCCCAGGGGTGAGACATCTCTGTTACTGCCTGTAGAAGAGACACCCAGAAGAGCAGTGGGCAAGACAATCCAAGGCAAATGAAGGCAGCTCAAAGAAGGGCATTTCTAGACCCACAGGTTCCCACAGCATGTTTTTATCCAGCAGAAAGACAAATTACCAAACTTACAGCAGCCACTCTTCACCTGAGATATGAATAGCAAGCTCTCCTAAATCCCCAGCCAGATAGAAGCTCATGATCCTACATCACTGACTCTCATGGCCCCTGTTCAAACCACAGCAGCCCATCTCTTACTTTTAAATACAAAGGGCAATTCCAGACACGTGGGTTTATTTTGGTTTTGACTCAGAAGTGTCCATCGGAAGTGAGTTTATGTCAGTGACAACTGAATCACGGTTGCTGGGGTAGTGTCTACACACGCAGTAAACAGATTGATAGACATGGTCTTTGTGAAGATGACATCTCAGGACAGCAATTATGCAACATTTCACTTCATCTACGTGGAAGACTGCATTAAAATCAACTCCTTTTTGCCCCCTCCCAACAGGACCCTTCAAGTATCTGATCTGCAAACCTTGTACATACAAGAGTTGCTTGCTCCCTGTTTTTAATGGACGCTGTTCAAGAGCACCCCGGATTCAAAAGCGGCGTTTTTTTTTCCAGAGTAGCTCCATTCTGAAAGGCCACACTCAAAAAAAGCTGCATCAGGTCTGCCTGCCACATGAGTACACAGAGATGTGAATTCAGTGCTACTGGAACAGTCACTGAGGCAACTGGAGACTGTACTCACCCCTCCTTTACATATGTACTCATCTAAACACAAAGGCTGTGCTCCAATGAGCAAACCCAGACAGACACAGGAACACTGAGACAAGGCTTCACAATGAATATCTGCAGGTGCTGTCATTAAAGCAACAAAAACCCCACTAATGCACCCACAAAAACCATCAAGGGCCAAAAATACAATGCTGCGTTTGGGATTTCAGATACCATACGGAGGAATTCAAACATCCAAGTGGAAAAGTTAAGATCACAGCAGTCTCTACTCCCCTGGCGTTTCAGTTACCCTGCAGATCACCAGGGTTCTCACAATGACCTGCAAGTACCCTTAATTTTCCCTTGAACAGGAAAATACCAAGTGCAGTGAAACCCTCAGCAAGGCTATTTTGTGAGAAAGCAGAAGGCATTCCTTCTGCATCCCGGCAGAAAGCTTACCCCATCTGGAAGTGCCCTCCAGCACACAGCGCTCACAAACTCATTTGTGTCATCTTCTTTCCGGTCCTTGTCCAGGACACTTTTCACTGTATCAAACTTGAATGTCAGCAGTGTCTTTGAGAGGCCCTTATAGTATAAGTAAAGGGAATTATTTTCACTTCCTAGAAATAAAAAAATATAAGCATAGAAGATTAGATTCTGGTAAGATAAACAGAAATAAGGGTTCTTAGCTCTTTCACCGCTTAAGACAAGTCCAGACATTTCCTTGTTGTTATCATTGTGCTCATGGTGCTTTGACAGCTGAAAGTGCTCTACAGCAAACTTCCATCACACTTAATAATAGGACACAGTTCTATTACAAGACAACTGCAGTGTGCAGCACACCTGCAAAATGTACAGGATTCCAAGAACCCTCCACAACTTCCTCAGGGCAAAGCATTTTGAGCAGAGCATCTGCACTACCACACGAATCGCAGCTACACCCAGCCTGCTCAGAGCCACAGCTCAAAGGCAGGTAGCACTATCAAAGTTTTGCCTGCCATAATCAAGTATGACAATTTGGTCTGTGGAGGCTTTAGCAAGAGAGACTAGACTGTACAGGCTTTATTTAGAAATCCATCCCAATTTCTGCCTTGCAAGCTGCACAGCGATCAGAGAACACACAAGCTAAGGTCCTCCCTTCAGAGCTGGCACAGCTGTCCTGCTCATCCCACAGCTATCAGCCTGTCACTGCCTTCCCAGCAAGAGCTGTGGATTTACAGAGCTTAGACAGTCTGTCTCAAGCAGTGAAAGGACAGAAGAGCCAAAGGGGTAACTAATGATTCAGTCTTCTAAGGAGCTGTTTGTGATGTGGGCACTATCACTTCCCCAAGCAGAATGCCACACAAAGTGACAAGCACTGGATCCTCGTGTGGCCCAGGCTACTGGTGATGCATGAGGATGTGCCAGTTGTTAATCTTGAAAGACATAAATTATATCAACAGCAACGACATCAGTAGTTGATTCTGGTGACAGCAAGCCTGAATCATCATCATCCACAAACAACTCATCTGCGATGGAAGAAAACAATCTAAAGGACCCCCTTAGGGCAGAACTGCCAAGGGGAAGGAGCGGGGAAGTTTGGAAAATTTTTCTCTTAAAAAGCCCAGGCAGCTAAATAGCACAAGTGGTGGTGTGCTTTGCAGCTGGTGATGCCCCAGCTCTGAGGAATGCTGTTAGCATGTCAGGGGGGCTGCCCTACTCACCACAGGCAATGTAGTCCCCGTTGGATGCCAGCCCTACGAAATTCTTCTCGTTGATGTGACCCTTGAAGGAGCGCAAGCAGTGAGGCTTCCCCACGTTCCACAGCTTCAGCTGGCTGTCTGTTGACCTGAAAGCAATACTCAAATTTACCCTGCTGCCATATGGCAGGAGCCCCTCCCTGGCCACCCTGCTCCTCAACACTCCAATGACAATGTAAATGTAGAAAGCCTTAGTGCACAACAGGAGATTTATCCCACTTTCAATCATATGCAGCTCAGCTTGAGCTCGGAAAGATATCACCTTATTTTAAAAGCCTGTCAAAACACATTACACGTTTGAATAAAAACTTCCCCGAAGTATTACTCTTCCTTTCTCCTATCAATTGCAGAGCCCTCCTCTGAACTGTATGGCCTTTGGGCTATCACTGCCTCCCCCAGATCCTCACAGATCCAAGACACATCAAAGTTATTTATATTTTAAACCTTTACAGCATGGATAAAACCTGTTCCCTTCTCCGTGCCAGCTGCAACTCTCATTCATGTCTTTCCAGGGCTTGGGTAGGAAGCAGTCTCCTCACTCCCCAGGTGCCCTGAAGCACATTCTCCTCCTCCTGCCCAATACCAGGCAGCAGCACAGGAAAACCTATGAGGGCTTAGAGTTGCTGTTAAAATTAAATCTGTTTTTCTCATGTGTAATCAAGACTGCACGGATACAGAACTTGAGCTTCTATATTACTATTCAAAATATACAAAACATGTTTGGATTAAATCACAACTGTTGTTTTCCACGGTTCCCTCAAATGCAAATATACCTGCCTTCAAAATGTTTTTCTGTTTACTGTGAGAAAACATTTTGCCTTTGGGGTTACTAATCTCCACTGCCTGGCAGACCTCAAACAGGAAGATCCCAATTTCTAGGAGATACAGGATTAGTTTCCTCCCCAAAAGCTGAAGAGACATGAACATAATCTCTCACTTCGCAGGTATTATTTCCTAGCAATCACAGCTTACATGGCTCAGGTATTCTGGCACTCACTGAGATACACAGTTGGGGAACAAATGGTGATTAGGTGGGACTGAAGCCCCATGAAGCTGTTTTAAACAAAGGGATAGTGCTGTTCTGATCCCCAAATTTGAAAGAGATTGGGAGCAGGACCTGTCAGTCCCCTGGGTGGGAGGGAGGGGAAGCAGGCCATGCTCCCCCACAGAGGTCATGTCACCAACCTTGCTGCTCCCTGAATATTTCGAGCTGAAAGGAAAAAACTCAAATCACACAACATCCATCAAATATTACCAATATTTGTAATGACGTAAGACATCAGCCCTGCACCAGTGTCCCATTTACCTAAAAATATAGCACAAAAGAGATGAGATGCCCCTTGTGCTATCCTGCAAAAAAAGCTTATCTCAGTCCTCAATGACAGCTGGAATGACAAAGGAGCGATAAGGGAGCTGCAGCAAGATTTGTTACTCGGTATTATTAGTTAGTATGAGGTCAGATCAGAAAAAAGGTATGAGTTTTATCTGTATTACTGTGACTTAAGCAGGAGCACATTCCTAACCCCAGGTCGAGACAGGAGGCCCAAAACAGAGCATTCAGCTTCTCTGCCTGGTGCCTGTTCCACATCTGTCCCTGCCCTACACTGCTGATCATTCTCCCTTCCCTTGTCCTTGCCCTCAGACGAACAGCTCAGAGAACGCAAAAAGGTGTATGCTCCTCCTTTTTTTGGCCCACAAGTACAGGAAGATGCTTTCTGTGCTATCAGGACAGCTGTTTTTTTTTTTTTTTTAATGCTGTTTTTAAAAGCTTCAGAGTTGCCTGGAAACTAAACTTTTCTGCAGCCAGGAAAAAGCAGCAAAAGACTAATCCCTGGTCTACAAGCTGTCAGATTCCTGTGACAGCTGCTGCTCTTAGCTTCCCATCGAGAAGACCTCAGATACATAGGCACTTAACCTCTATATTTTACTGGCATCCCTACTAGGTGTCCTCATTAAAATAAAAACACTTAAGTCTATTAGTAATGGAAAGATTTTAACGTTAATGAATTCCCGTGAAGCTCCAGCCATGTTTACATTGCTTAGGATAAGAATGCCATGAAAGAAGAAAGCTATCCACCCTTGAACTGCAAGGAGAGACAAAGGTCACTGATCCTGTGATCCTGGTGGTGTTACACTGCTCTTCTGGTTTCACATCCTCTCCAAAAAAACAACTTGGATGTGCTGCTCTGTTAAATCTGTCTCTCTGTAAATCAGCACTGTAATCAATGTGTTGTGCTAAATACCAGGCAGTTCTGAACACCCCCGAGGTCAAAACCTGTCTCTACGAAGCAAAGAAAATCAATGCAATCCATAAAACAGCTTTAGCTAGAAATCTAGAGAATCTGAATATACATATAATTTTTTTCTTAAATCGGCGCTTGATTTTGGAGAATCACTACTGCTGTTGCCTCTACTCAGTTTGCAAAAGGAAAGGCAGGAAAAATAATCTGCTCTGACATTTCTCCCTGTTCACACACAAGGTGGACCCTTCAGTTAGTCCCCTCACGCTGCTGCTGCCTGTCCAAGTCTGACAGCTCTAACAGCTCCATCGATAACTCTTCCCAGAACCTTGGGAGATGCTTTCTCAGAATGCTGGCCCAAGCAGAACAGGGCCATTCTGTCCTAAAGCATCCCATAAATGATGCTCCACTTGATTATGGCTGTAAAACACTTCCAGCCTCCTCCTGTTTCTATTAAACACAGAAATTTGGTTCAAAGCATTAAATTTAATTTTCTCTGTGTTCCAGATATGATTTTGCAGCCTTATAGAGTTATAATGTTAATAGAAGTAAGAAGAGAGAAGCTGATTAAATATAAACAGTAGCAGAAGCCACCAGGGAATCCTCCATCATTCAGCTCGGCTCGGAGTAACTCCCTTGCAGCCTGAAAACACCTTAAAATGCTGTTTCACTGAGTAAAAACATGGGACAGAACCAAGCTGGATAACCACTGGCTCAGCACAAGGTAGCAGGCATACTTCCTGGGACTAGATCTACCCCTGCGAGCCATCCCTGCTGCCCTCAGACACAAATGTGTTGAGATCAAAGATTCCCCTGAAGCCCCTCACCTTCCTCATTAGGTAAGAGGGGTTCACCTCTGGTTTATTGAAGAGGCTTGTAGCCAGTCACTGCCAATTTTCACTAGGTGACCTGACACATTCACTCCCACGTAATTGAAAACTTATCTAGAAGAGAGGCAGCCACATCTGGCCATATAACTGAAGAGAAGCTGGAGAATGTTGTTCCTCAGGGCCTCCATAGCAGATCTTATGGCCTACCCTGGCTGAAAAGCTGCATGCTATTAGAGTAACGAGACACAGCTCCTCTTTGTCCACTTTCTAACCCAAATATAAGCCCAAAAAGGGCCTTCACAGAGCAGACAATGAATTACCAGAGAACAGATCAAACAGTCAGTCCTACCTGAGTTGCTTTCAGACTGTGGCTAAACCTCTTCTTCAGGCCATATACACAGCAGTACTAATTGATCACTTCTGTCACTCAGCAGTTGTGTTTTACTGCAGATTATTATACCCAAGGCTCTGCCAGCAGCTTTCTCTATCACAGAGCTCTGGTCAGGAGCATCCTTAGTGCACACAGTAAGAGGAAAGTCCACCTGCAGCTTCCCAAAGCCATCACTTGGGCACAGGAGCCACATCTAGTAGTCTTCATATTCCCCTTAAGCATTTTAGCTCCGCAAGACAGAGCACAGCCAAGTGACACCAGGAATGAATTTCTATTTTCGACTTAAGAGAAAAGCAATGATCTGCTTCCCAAAAGCACAGCAGCCTGTGAGAGCAGCCACCCACACAGGTGAACTTGCTCAAGAGCCCTGAAGAGCAGTGAGAAGCGAGGGCTACACAGTTTCTAGCCTACATAAAAGGCAACACTTACGCAGAGACGATTTCCTCCCCGCTGACGAATTTTGCATAGGAGACTGCCTTGCGGTGCCCTTTGAACACCATGATGGGCTGCTTAGTGTTGCGAAGGTCGTAGTAGTGAACACAGTGATCTGGAGACAAGGGAGAAAAGGAGCAAGAAATTTAATCACTTGGGAAGGAGGCAAAGGACCTGTAATAATCGCAACAAAAATCCTGCCTGCAGCTTCCACATCTCACTTCGAGCCCCATCTAGGATAAACAATCTGTAATACAGCAAAAAAGTGTTTAAGCAGGGTGTCTAAAACAGCCCCGAAATTCATTCTGCAAGGGTGCATGCACCCTTTCAAAGGGTCAGGAAGGGAAAATGGTGCATTTGCACTTGTGTGCCTGTACATGTATCCTGCAAACCCCATGACCCTGTTCAAGGCAGCAGCTAAAAGGACTCTCACCTCTTCTGCCTGCCCTCTCAGCTCCCTGCCCAGCCACTGCCCAGCCACTTCTAATTCTCACACTCCTTTTCCATCCTCAAGCTGTCTTCCTTTGGAAAACTGTTGAAGAACTCAAGGGTAAAATCCCAGTCTGCTACTTAAACTGGAGTGTGGAAAGGCAGGATGAAGTATCATGCTTGCTTCTGGATGGATAAGCTTCCTACCTTTGTTTTTTGCTTCTCTCCTCTGACTTTATTACCAATCAAGAAAGAATTAGCATTTCTGCTAATGAGGGAACAGACTAAATTCCAGTTCATTTTAAGATTTAATTCACAGATGTGCCCCAGTGCCACAACCATATAAAAGGGATCACAGTAGAATTAGTGATATGTTTGCTTTTCTACACAACTAAATGTCAACTCCCAAGAAACCAGAAAAACAAGAAGAAAAGACCCCATGAGACCCAAGCCCAAACAACCTCCCAGCACTCTTTCCAGCTCAACAAGGTTAATAAGCTTTTTCCTTCCCAACTTTCAGCCTTTAATGTTGAATTTCATTTAATTACCCCTTGCTACCCTGGAAGCACAGGGAGGGAAGGCCAGGGAAGGCCACACACATGGAAACCAAGCTGGACATGTCTCTCACTAAGCAACTTGTGAAATGTGCTCTCACCCTACTCCCACTGAAATAACGTCCCATTGGTGGAAGTTTATCACAAAGATTACATAGAAATTAATTTAAATGCTGATAGCTACAGCTATTTTTGTATTTGCAAAGCATTTCAAAGATGGGTGTTGTCTTCTGTACAGCTCAGAGACACAGTGTCTCAAAATCCCATGTGGTTTGAGACACAACCAGGTTTACATCACGCTACTTGCAACCATCATCAGATCATCAAGGGCAGCTCCTCCCCCAGATTAAGGAGTTAATTGGTGGCCATGGCAGGATGAGATGGGGACTGTGTCAGAAACACCTTCAATAAAACAAGGTGGGCAGGGAAATCAGCTTCCCTTCTCATGGCTTCCAGCACTTTACTCTTTGCAGATGACCAGTTCAGGTCTCTTCTCTGGGTACAGATTTCTGGCTCTCGTCCTCCTCAAGGTGTAAAAGGAGATACTCCAAGAAGCCACACCAAGTTTTCTCCACCACTTACACTGCCAAATTACTCTTATATTGAAACCCAGCAGCTATTGCACCCCTTTACTATCAGCACTGAAGCTGCCGTGCCCCAAGCACTCTGAAACAGCTACTGTATCTTTCACCTCTGAAATACTGAACCTCCAAACCACCAAAATCCCAGTGTGCTACCTACCATTTGGGCATTTTAATTAGCTGGAGAGCAACATGATGTTGCACCAGGCTTATTGCATCATGGGTTAATTTTCTAAAGGACTTTAAATTAAGCATTAACACTCTAAGAAGATTTGGGCATCTTGGTCTCTTCTACTTCACTGAAATCTGGAGCCAAGAAACTCCACAGTTTTTCATCTATCCAGCAGACCTGTGAGAGCTATGAAACAGTTAACTTAACTGGCAATTGTTATTTTAATGAGCAGAATGATTTTAGCAGGGATTTTTCTTAGGAATCAGTTAGTGGATAAGTCTTTCAAGTCTATTTTTGCTTACAGTATCCACACTGGCCCATCATTAGGGCACCTTTTTGAGCAGCAGATTTTATCCTTCAAGAAAGCGGCAGGGAAAGGGATACCTGCAGATGGCTGCATGTGAGCAGCTGGAGCAATGCAGAGAGGAGAGAGCCCTAGCAGGGCAGACAAGTCTATTTGCAGAGCAGAGGCATGAAGTTGTATTCACCTTCCAAATATCCCAGTAAACAGCTCAAAGGCTGGCAGCATCTGGCCCCAGCACGGCTGTGCCTCTCGGCATCGGGAGGGCAATCAATCACTGTCTGCTCTCATCACAACGGGTCTGAGGGAAGCAGCAAGGCCAGTGGGTTCTAAAATTAGCCACTTAATTACTAATTGATTATTTCAGCATACAAAGTATTGGTGCCCAACTGAGTTTTAGTTTTTGTTTGGTTTTTTTTTAAAATTCAATTGAAGCAGCTATTTTGAAGTAGATGTATGAAGACGAATGCTCACTGCATTCGTTAAAATCTGAACAGGTGGTCATGTTTTACAATTAAAGAGATACTCTCTCTTGTAGGCCATATGGACTTTGCAAAAAACATGATAAAAATGCCATCTGCTGAGGAAGTAGAGAGCCCCAAAGTGAAGCTAAATGAGAAAAATACAACTCCCTGGTACCCCGACAGAAGCCTTGCCTGGTGGACTCTGATGAGCTGAAATTGTCTGGGATGGGCAGCATCTCTGGGACACCAGCAGGTCCGAGGTGAGGTGGCAGGGTGCTCTGGGAGGCTCAGAAAATGAGTTTTTCCCAAGAGGCAGCTGAAGGTGATGGCAATGGAGTGGGCAATGAGGGGAATCAAACATTTCCTGAACTCCACAAGAACCCATCAGCTCATCCATCACTCCAGCACTGGCTCGTGCCCTTGGCATTCCTGGAAGACCATGGTGCATGCTTCAATGCTAACCTGCAACACCAGGGGTATTTGCTTCTTGTTTGCTCCTCAAAATGAACATTAGTATCATAATTCAGGTAGTTTCCACCCCAACTAGAAAACTCACTTCAAACAAGTTCATCTTACAATTCACACTTATAGAGCTGAAGCCTCCTGCCCGTCCAACCCATGGGCAGCAACAGCTCCCTGCTTCACCTTTTCTTCTGCATTCAGGTTTAATTTAAGTATTTATGAAATAATGGGAAAGAACATGTATATATTTCATAACAAATTAAACACTCCAGAACGATTCCCATCTAGTTCAATGTCACTGCAGAAGCTGAGCACGACAAATCTGCTGCTACACCTCCTGAATTCAAATGTTTGCTGGCAAGTAATTTTATTTTTTATACATGTATTTTTAAGCGATCTCAGAAGACAAAAAGGGCAGCTAAGCTCTACCATTGCTGCTGAGAGGTCTCTGACCACAAGCCTGAGTTTTTAAAAAGTGCTTTTCCATTAGGCTCAGCTTACTTCCCTTAAGACACTGCTGCTTTCACCTTTGAGCCATATAGTGACAACTGATCAAGAATTCAGACTTCTCAAACTCCTGAGATCTTGCCACCTCTTCAGTAAATACAACCTGTGTCAGCAAAGGATGGCACCCCTCTCTGCTCAGCTGCTCATAAATTCACCAGACCCCAGCTGGCAGGAAAAGGGCAAAAGAGAAGGATGAGTTTGTGCTGAACAAGGTGAAGGGATCAGCACCTCCAGAATCTCAATTCACGGATTCAGCTTGGTTGCAGCGGTGGGGATGCAGTAAATGAACTGGTGATGTGGCTACACAGTCATAGAAAATCAGGTTTAAGAACTTCTAAAATAAGAGAATTGGGAATTGTTAATGGAGCCAGCAGCATCATAGGTAATCTCTGAGTTGTTCAGAAAAATGGAATTGATCTTGGATTTTTAGTTGTTTAAACGAAAGAAGAAAAAGGATAAAGTCTGTTTTTCCCAAAAGCGATTTTCCTTACATTTAGACTTGCTAATAAAAATTACAAAACTGCTGTTACCAGCAGGCTTTAGGTTCAACACCACCTATTGTAAAGCTCTTACTGTGTACTGATGAGCAGCAGCTCCACAAAGAGCAGCGAGGGTTATGACAGGGTGTCACATAGCAGCAATTCTACCTTTCACTGAGTACCAGCACACACAAGGCAGCCACACACAAAAACCAGAGAGCAGAGCAATCTCACTCTTCAGGTAACATTCATCTTCTAGGTCATGTGTTTCACCCACCTTCAACATGAACATTAATCAGCATCAACTAATTCACAAGAACCCCCAGGCTTTTTTCAACCAGGAACCACTTACTTGAAGGAATATCAAGCCAAGGACAGCAAAACAAAAATTTACCTGCAATGCAACAGTTTTATATTCAAAGGATGTAACCACTACAAAGCCCCAAGAGCTGCATACAAAGGCTCTGTGGCTCTCCTCTGGAAAACTAAATTGCTGGAGAATCAATGCCCATTTTTCTTATTTCAGTCATTTAAAAATGCACATTTCTCAACTGTTCAATATTTAGATTATTGATCCATTAAAAAAATAAGTCCTTTACGTTATTTGGATTCCTCAGTGCTCACAGACTTGAGAACATAAGTGGTGCTCCTTGTTCCAAAGCAGATGAATATCACAGAAAAGAAGATGCCCATATTCAAATGCAGAGCTGTCAGGTAGGCAGCCAGATGTTAATTAAGTGGTCTGGTAGAAGTATTCTGTGAACAAGGCACATTTTGGACTCTTTTTTTTTTTTTTTTTGCTATCTTCAATAGCAAACCTAAAGGTCAAAATAATTTCATACATCAATGAAATGTACTGGCTACAGCCTGCAGTCCTGCACACCTTGTGCAACAGATCTTTTACTGAAACAGAAGCTCAGGCTGGAGTGCAATCTTTAATGTGCTCTTGTGCTTCCCTGACCATGATGGTCTGATTTGTTACATCTAGTAACTCAGCTTATGATTACCCCATCTTCTTCATTTGTCTCTTTTCCTCCATATGAACTTAAAGCTTGGATCAAGGCTGCCTTGTTCTCACCAGTGAAACTCTGTACATCAGCAGTAACAATCAGAGAAGTTTATAGTCTGAGGGGGTGTACTTAAATGACTTGTTTCACAAGACAAACTGAGTCAGAGCAAATTTGGTGCTAGAAACCTTTGCTCGCCATCAACTAGATTATCCTGGGGAAACCAAAAGAACAGCAAAATATGAATGGGTATAAAACAAGCCCACAAAATGTTTTTCATCAGAATGAAAGAGGAGAGACATGACTTCGTAACCTTTCATTTCAGTTTTATTTTCATTGGCTAAAAAAAAAAAAAATATTTCAGAGATCCTGGAGGGAGCCTCTATCACCTAAACATTGAAGGGGTTAGCTGAAATCCAATTACATATATTTAAAAATCTACCCACACAAATTGATCTTTCCTTTCACTTGTTTCTCTCCTCTGTATACCAAGGGTAAGCAAGATCACTCCGGGCTCTGAGAATTGTATCTAGGCAACTTGTTTAGCAGGAAAACATAACTGCATCCTTATGCCTTCAAGTGGCCAGAGTACAGTGGTTCAAATCAAAGCCTGCTTTGAGTGTCTCAGGGTCAAAAGGAAAGAGTACCTGCTGTTATTTCCCTATGTGGTTTTGTCATGAAAGAAGGAATAAGCCACCTTGATGAATATTTGCTAAACAAAGATAAACAAGAGGTAGAACAACAGAACTTGAGATGGATTAACCAGAAGTCTCTTTTTTGGCCAAGCTCAGTGTGATTTCTTGCTATGAAAAAGGAAGCTTGCGTCCACAAAGGTAAAGTCTTTGGCTGGGCTAAAAATGGAAACAGGATCAGGAGACTCACATGAAACCTCAGTTTTCACCAGGAAAAGCTTTTCTTCTGTTAGGGAGGAGAAAGAGGAAGGAGATAAAAAGGAAAAACATCTGAATTTAAAAATAAACTCAAATCACTGTACTTCCATACAGTGCACTGAGGATGACACGGCACATTAGGGTACCTTGGTCCTTGGAGAAACCTGAACCTGGGCCAGATAAACAACCTGAGGAAAGGCAGAAAACTGCCATCAGAACCCAAAACTTGAAAATTAAATGCTTGAAAACACATTTCCTTAAATTCCTTGAATTTCCTTAAATGTAGAGGAAATCTACAAAAGCCATCTACCTAGCTCCAGAATTACATATAGACTAACTGAAAAGCCATTAATAAAAAAAAGTGGAACCTCTCCAGTGGATCTTCTACATACCTGTGCACCAGGAAACGGAGGCTCCCTGTCAAGGAAATGATATCACAGGTTGGTTGAAAGACAACTTAGAATTTAATTGTGAGGAAGTTCAATTGAAACTTAATCCTACATAGAATGCAATATCTAGAAAATCCACTTTTGCTCAAAGGGCCCTCTGAAATCCAGCCAGTCCAACTGCCCAGTCAAGGATGGGACAACTGCAAATGTTGGATTCAATTTCCAAGTTAAATAACTGTGTTCAAGAGTCCTACTCAGTCATGCTCCAAGCATTTCCAAAGACAATTCTATAAAAGCTTCCCTTAGCTGTCTTGAAAGTGCTCTTATGTCAAAGGATTAGGGGAATTTTTTTTTTTCAATACAAACTTGCTTAAGCTATTTGCTATTGACATAAGAAAGGCAAGGCATTAGCCCACCTCTCAGCATTCCAGCAATAACATTTCAGCTGTGTCTTGCTGCACAGGTTTCTGGCTTCTCAGATCCTTCAGGTTTTGTCTATCTACGCCCACACGATGGGGGTGGTATAAAGCACTGTCATACAACCTTAGCTCTCCTTTAATTCACTTTTTTTTCTTACTAGTGAAAAAGAAAATGAACAGCTCAATTTTAACTGCTGCCAAGCCTGCAATACCAAACAACAGTACTTGCAGATATTCATGTGACTGAGGTGGCTTTGCTCAGAAAACTTAAGGTGGAGATTTAATCTTCTCTACAGCAGAAAGGCAGGCAGGAGTTTGAACATCCATATGTGGGTCTTGCTCTGGAGAGAAGACTGGGGATATAGGAGAGCTGAACATTCCATCTTTGGGAATAATTCAACTCAACAAGACAAGTGAAACTTTATGGAGTGACCCTCCCCCCTAAAAAATCTCTTCCAGGGGCAGAAGAGACAGTGGGGAAGAAAAAAAAGCTTTGCTTTTTTTGTTGCTGTTTATTTCAGCAACAGAAATGCATGGTGGCATTTGGGCATTTGACAAAGAATGGTGAAGAAGCCTTCCAGCCAACAAAACACTATAAAGAGATTTATTTCACTTGAGAGAGTAATACTAGAATGGGATATGATCAGTGCAGGGTTTGGCCTATCACAAACCACTTCTGGGAGGGAAGACAGTCTGACAGTTTCCACTACATAAAAGAAATAGATGCTACAGGAAAAGAAAAGAATGATAATGCATTAGGGACAGAAAAAAGTGGATTTGAATCCACAGGAACAAAGCTCTGTACTAAAAATTAGCACAAGAATTTTCTCAAGAAGGAATTAGATTATATCAACAACAGTAAGTTGACATCGGTGCCCTTTGTACAAACCAACTCCCTTACCGTAAAGGCAAGAGATTAAAAATGGGTTTGATACAGTCTGAAGCAAAGAACGTTTGCAGACAAAACTGTCCAGAGCATCTTGCTGAAGAATGCAGTGTGCTGTTTCTCTCTCGCAGCATGACAAATCACATGAGGAGCAGACACCAGAAATCAACCCATGTCACCCCAACACCTCCCCACAGAACATTGCAGTGCAGGTAAAGCTAACTGGGATTTTTTTATTTTTCCTGTTTGTACCTTCCCTTCCAAAAAAGCCCAATAAAGCAAGAAAAATGTATCCCAACAGCCATTATCCCAGGCACATTAAAATGTTTGCTGGATATGGCTTTGTATTCAGAATTTTTTTCTTCCAGCAGAAACTGCAAGCGCTTTGTTTCTATAACTAAGACAAAATTATTCATTTGATGCATTTGCTTTTTCCTCTCCTTTTTACCTGGAGTTTTTTTTTTTGCAGTGAGGGAACAGTTTTTCTCTGAATAACCATTTTCTGCAGCCCTGGGGAAATCTCAGCAATCTCATCTAGAAGCAACACTCTGGTCCACAGCAGCAAACTGTAACAACGCCCTTATTTTGTATTTCATGTGTGTGTCCGAGTCGATTTGGGATGCGGTACTTCACATATATTTGCTCTCAGAGTTCTGTCTAGACAAGTGGTACCAGACTCCTGGGGAGGTCCTGCACAGGTGTCAAACATTCAGTGGCCACCCAAAAAGGGAGTGAAGTTGACAAAAGCATTCAATACATATTTTTCGCTGCAGGTGAAAACCTCCCCCGTGTGCTCTAAAGACCATACAAGATTAACCAAGGCCTGTATGATTCATTTTGCTGGTGGCAAAATCCTAAAAAAACCCCAAACAACTAAACCCTTTAAAGTGAAGAAGCCAAAGAGAGCCCATGATGTTAGCGAGGAGATGAAAGGAAGTTTCTAAAGCAGAGGAAGGCACATGGGTATTTGGAGATGACAACTTAATCTCATTTTCCTACACTGCAATACAGATGACGGGCAACAGCCTCCAAAAATTAGATTTAAAGAATCCCATGGAAATCCACCCTCAGAAAAATCATATTTAGGGAATTCAACACAAATCCAGCCCGGGTTTTCATTTAAACAAACAAAGAACATTGCTTTGAAAAGGAGGAAAATGACCAACAGTGTTCTGTTTAGCAAAATGGATGATAAAAGGAGGACCATGAGAAAGAACCACTCCAGGAAAACTGAAATAAAGAGCTGAGGTTAGACTGAATGGCTGGTAGCCTCCGTTTAATCTCTGGCAAAACCAACAGCTCAATAAAACCCTTCTACTTTTCCTTCTACAAAAGAAAGGCTCAGGGATATGCCAGCACAGGGTTTCAGGTCAGCACTTGAAATATTTCGTGAGAGCTCTGCAAGGAAGCAGTATACCCTGCTTCAGCCAGTGATTTGCATCTCTTACTCACACCAACTGTACTATTTTTTAAAAATATATACCAACACTAACGTTCCTCTAAAGATCTATATCTCCCTCTGCTGAACAGATAAAGAGAACAGCAGCCTTGATGGGAACTGCCAACTGGGTTTTTCACCTTTGTATTCCACGGATTCTCTATAGCTCAAAGTTACAGATGACATTTGCCAGGTTATGGATAATGGTCTTTACACACTGGGGACATTTTGTTACTGACTTGTCTAAAGCTTTTGATACAGCAGCCCATAAAGCCTTCACCCTAAATAATTTGTCTTGCATTAAGGAGAGAAGGAGAAGACATAAAACATTAGATATTAATCAGTTGAGAAAAGGGCTCTGATGGGAGAGGGAAGCAAACCAGATTTCCCTAGAACTCTTTTGAAACTTTGACCTTTATGGTTTTCAAGAGCTATAGCAATATCTCACAGGAGTAAGGGATAGATGGCTTTCGTGCAATTCAAGGATTGCTGTCTAGCAAACTGTTGGAGAAACGCAATGTTCAGCACACACAAGCAAGATTTACTAATTCTACACAACTGATGAAGAGAACAGCAATAATACCTGCAGCTTTGTAAAGAACTAATTATGCACTGTTCAGATGCAATATTGAATTATGCTCCTAACCCAGCTTTTCTCATTGGCTACGCAACATGCATAACTCTACATGCACTAGTGCCTGTAAGATGATATCCAAAATAAATTTTATGACACCTAGAACATGTGAAGAACAGTCATTTTATGGTAAAAGGTACTTCAATCCATGCTGCTTAAATGGACTAGACCCTGGAAGAGATGAAGCTTCTTATGTGAGCTACAGGAGCCTTATATTACAAGGAGTGCTGGGTACATCAATCAAAGCCAAAAACATTGTCATTTGCTGAACATGTCTCTCTCAACTCAAGATACATACTGCACACAACAATCACTCCTCTTCAATGCTAAAGCCATGCCAGCTCTGGTCCTTGAAAGAATCAATGTAGCACAAGTCCTGGAGCTGTGATGGAGGGAAAGGCCAGCACAGACAGATTCCCTGGAACCTCACACTCCAAGAGGTCAAGATCATGTAAACACAGGCTTGAGGCATTACAAAAGATGGATAGAAACAGGAACATCCTCCCTAGGATTTTAAGAGCGCATTTATGAAGCAACAGGTTTCAGGTTTCTGTTGTATTAGCAGACATCATACAAAGAGAACCAAGCAGGATTCAGAGCAGCCGAAGTGGCTCTAAAGAAAGCAAAGTACAGGCTCCTGAGAACCTGAGTTTGCCAAATTATCAGTCAAACATGATTTTAGTCCAGAACTGCACTTTGCTTCACTAGCCTGAGGAGATATTAACCTTCTTAACTAGGCTCTGGAGATGATGATCTGATTCATTACCTAAACTGACCTCACGGCAGACTCCACTGGAAGAGAGGGAGGATATTAAATACAGTGTCACAATTGCTAAAATCCAAGCTTCAGATAAGAAGGCTTAAACCAAAGGTGGGATGGATTATGTACACAGGGAAACAAGCACAGGAAAGCGTGTGATGATACACAGGTATCCGGGGTGAAAAAGAAGCAACGTACCCTAACTAGGCAATGAAATAAGTCACGTGAAGATCAACTAAATTTGCACATGCATCTACAGTCTCACTTTGTCATCTTCCTGAGATTTCAATGGCTAATAAGAGCCTTGCCCAAAAATTCAGAACTCTACTCTTAAAAAAACTCATGCAATGTTTAGATGCTCAGACACTATGAAAAGATGCCTTTGAGATGAGAGCCCACACTGCACTCACTGGTTACAGGTTTTCCTTCACAATGCGACAATCTTCACCAGTTAGTGTGGAAACACAATACCCACATAAAAGGTTGGAACAGTTAATCTGTGCACCAGTCTGAACAGGAAGCCATTACAGAGGATGTCATTCCAAAGAGCAATTCCTTTGAGCTACCAGAAAAAACTGCAGCTTTGGAAACTGCTGAGGTCAGAAAGCATTAAACTCTTAAGGGATACAGCAACAGATAGCAGCAAGAGCAATTTGGTATTCTGAGAAAAAGATGAATGTTGGAGTTGCCTATCTGTTCCTGAATTTCAAGGCTCATTTCAATTTAAATTTGAATTTCGTCACATTGATTAAATGACTTCTAATGCCGGTTGTAAGACAAAATGTTCAGGAAAAGAATATTTAAGCAAACAATTAGCACACTCATTTCTGCTAATGACAGATTTATCCTTTTCTCTAGAGAATCAAATGGAGCTTTTCAAGTTCATTTTATTCATTCACTTGTTACTGAAGTGTGATGACCTCTGGGATAAAGTTAGGAAACTCCCAGTAGGTCTCTATATTGTTACTCACTATTCACTGCAAATGCCTTATCCAAGACAAGTCAGATAGTGCTTTTTCTGTGCAAGTAAAAAAGTTCTATAAGCTCTTAAACTCTTAAGGCTTATGTGAAAATTGCACAGGCAACACATCCTGCACACTGATGAGAGGTTTCACGTCCCTTTGAGATTTCCTAGGAAGCACTGGCAGCAAGGCAGGAAGACACTGCCTGGCAGACCTGGCAGCATCTCTGATATGCAGGAACACAAAAATCAGCCTAACTACAAAGATTTCAGGTTTAAATAATATAGTATAGCTGCAGTTCTTCTCACTGTCAGTCCTGAGCAAAAGTACAATGTGATCTACCTGCCAGAGCCAGAAAGATTGTCTTCACCAGGACAGCAAAAGGCTTGGTTTGATATCTCACCTTTATTTACATCCCAGGGTCCATGAAGAGAGATAACATGTAAGTCAAACCTTCAAAGATATGTCTTCACCTAAAGAATCCCACTAAGCTTAGTGTTTCCACTACAATAGGTACTTTTGGGCAGAATTATAATCACAGACATACTAGCCAAAAATACAGATTCCTCCAAACAACCCTTGACCGATGGAAGTGCTAGAAATGCTTTCCAATACAAAACAAATGAAGGCTTTGCAGTGAATTCTGGAATGAGTTTGAATTAAAGGTGACAAATGTGCACTTCCAAAAAGCAGACTTTGTCCCCTAATTCCCCTGCCAACAGCCTCAGAGATCATGGACTAGAGGAAGGTTATTAATTATCCACAAAATGAAAAGGAACACTGCAGGTAAAGTCCTATCCAAGTAATAGGCAAGCCCTGAACTGCTGCATGCCACTTTGCTTTCATCAAGATTGAATTCTGAGCACTCACTGCTGTGAGATGAAGTTTTTCCACAGGTTTGAAAGAAATGCCTAACCTTTGTCTGTGCCTTTAAACACTGAGCTCAATTCATATGCTGAAGGTAATCTTGTAGCTCAAGCCCAAGGAAGCTGCCTAACTCCACCCAAAACATGTCATATATTCACACAAATAGATCCTTTCTGAGTCACTGCAGGCTTTCAATAGAACACACTACTCACCCATGAGAATCTATTAAGGTAAGACCTCGCTCTCAGCTGGAAAACATTAATTCTCTTCCAAAGAGGCACACTACCTTCTCGGTCATTAATATCCCATCATTCTTCTGAGCTGAGTGACAAGCCAGGTAAGTCACCCAGATCTGAGACAGTGTGCAAGGCTAAGTCTACAGGGAGATGTTTGGAAAAGAGAAATCACTGCTCCAGTTACTGCAGCAGGAAAATCAATATTTCACCGGCAAGGATAGTCTCCAAAGCGGCCCCACTTGGACACCAGGTGTATTAGAAAAATGGAATGATGATGATAAAAAAGCCACTTTTGACCCTGAACTGTAAGGGTGATGCAGAGACCTTAAGGGGTGGGTAAATAGCTGCAAATGAAAACAAAGCTGTTGACACAACAACAGGAGCCCTTCATAATGCTGATACTGATTCACAGTACCAAATTAGTTTTGTGACCACTCAATGAGGAAAGAAAGGTAGCACCATTCAAAACCAGAATACAACAACACTGCGTAACGCTAAAGATGGTGCACAGGAAGCATTTTTAAACAGCCTGGAAAATGTGGTGGGACAAAATCACCTTTGAAGCAAAAGCAGAAAGTGAGGAAGGGAATGAGGAAGAGAGAGCTGGTAAGAGAGGAGAACCTCAGCATTAAGAGCAGACCTCAGTTCACCAAGGGTTTCCCCCTTCTTAGTAAATAGATACAGGCTGCCAAAAGCCTGTCTGGGGCTGGCACTGGTGCTCAATGGATCACAGAATAACCTAGTCCAGAAAAAAGGCAAGTCAGTTTTGGCCATGCAATTGGTAGTATGAAGGAAGAGAAGGAAAAGCAAAATCTGGGATGCTTAGGAAGGAGTATGGCATCTGCAATGCATGTAGTCCCAAACTCTATTGCTCTAAGAAGTAAGATCAGCACCAACCAGCACCACCCCACTTATTCCCTGCTGTGGTCACTTCATCTGAACCCACACTATCAAGAGTTTGTGACAACACAGCAAAGCTGTTTTAAATACCAATCAAAGCTAAAATTAATGCAGCAAAACCTTAAGCTCTGACCATGTTCCAGCTGTTCTGCTGCTATCCTATTCCCTGTCCATATGTATTTCTTTGCTGCTTGCACTTATTTTGTGAAGCTCCTAGAGACAGTCTCTGTCCTGCATCTCTGCAGCCCTGAGAAACCTCTCTCAGCCTTCAATCCAACCTGCTAGATTTGTGGGTCCTACAGGGAAAAAAATACAGTGTTAGAGGAGATGATGCATCTAATGTCATAGAAACTTCAGATTTCTGAATTCTTACAAAATCTCTGCATAATATATGGGAAATAAAGTGGTAACTGCTGACACTATTACAGCATGCTGGGAATAAAACATTCCTACTATCAATAGCTACACTGAGCTCACTGGAGTAAGCAGACAGTCTGATCTCACCCAGACTGCACGACTAGGACATTCCAGCTGCAAAGTGCATGATGCATTTTCAACCTTTAGTTTTCTTTTTAAAGTAGGGAAACAGCACTGCTAGAAAATATATGGGTTAAGGACATCAGTGCTATTGCTGAGGCAGAACAGTAATAACTTCAGCCATGATTTATATAGCTAATTTCAGGATAAAATCCTATCTGTTTTTAAAAAGGGGAAAAGACCACAAAATGACCTGATTTTGTACTTGGCAGTGACTACAGTTTATACTGGACAATGTTTCAACTAAATAAGCATGCAAATAGAATATTTTATTAAAGAAACATACAAAAGGGGTGTTTTCTTCTTTATGTGCCCTCTCCACTGCAACTGATTTTATCAGGCTGCAGCCAGACACACGAGCTTTCCTCTCACCTGAAGTGCGTGATTTTATGTGAATTGCTTCTCAAACCAATATCCATTTCTCTCCTCTGCAGGGTCTGTTTCTAATTTATTGCTCATTTATTCTGTTTTAAGCTACCCAAAATAACTTTTTTGGTCATCTAAAAGCTTCAGAGTTAAGAGGTCAGAAAAGAAACACACATATCATCTATATTAGATGCTAATCCTGGGATTTGCTTCTTTAGTGGCATCTAAAGCTTGGTTTCCTACAGCATCTGAAGCCAACTCGGCGCTCTCTATTAAAGAGGAGTGTTCCTCATGGTGATATACAGTCTAACAACACTTTTGAAGAGTTCTTTAAGGCAAGGCTTAAATCAAAACATCACTGATACAGTCTAACACCTGGCCAGAGTGTTATGAGATAGGTCTAAATGTATCAGTTTTTGAGGGTATCCAGCAACTTCTGAAAGTGGCTTAATAATAGCAAGACAACTTCTCTGGACATGTTTTGTAAAATAAAAGGTTTTAATAATGATAAAAATAACAAACATTATAGAACAAAAGAAAATATAAGTCGAACACAGTGCAGAGAACACTTTTACACTGGCTATGGCAGTCCAAAAAAAGCACTTGAGCTCCTTTATGCAGTCTTTTTAGTACTTGATGGTCTAGGTTGGCTATTTGGCACTTTGTCCAAGGAAATTGGCAACAGGCTTTGAGGTACATTTCTAAAGCCTAATCAGTGCTCCTGCGTTGGCACTGGGCTAATTACAATGAGAAAACTATGGAAAATTCTAGTTTAACTTCCTTGTTTAGATGTAAACTGAAACTCTTTTCTTTATACAGAATCATTTACTTGGGTGTGGGAGTGCATCACTTCACACCACAGCAAATCCCATGACAGAACCCCCCATTTCCCCCACTGTGCCACAGGGTTCACAGCCTGATTTAGTTACAAAATCCACCCCTATAGCCCTTCAGTTCCCTCCTTTTATTTGGCCATGCAACATGTAAACTGGGTGCAGGTGGAAATGGTTTTATTAAACCCAGATCTCTGGTTCAAGATTCCCTACAGAGCTTTTAGATGAGACCCAAAGTCAGGCTGTGCAGCCTGTGCTGCCTCAGCTCACGTAATTCATGGCATATGTTGCTAGGTCTCTAAGGGACTTTGGTATCTTCCTTAACATTCTTCTGTAAAAGGGAGTTTTAAAATCGGAGGAGGCAGAAAGGGACCTCTCGATCTTTTACCTGTGCACAGTGCAGCCTCATGGGCTGTGCAGGCCAACAGCCAAAATATCACTAACAAGTGACAAGAAACGTGAGATGGGGACAGGGTGGAAAGGACCTTGAGATGGTCATCCTGCTTCTGTGGTGAAGGCAAGGGAGGAACCAGCACAGAGATGCTGATCTAGCTGAAGCATCTCATTAGGAAAACCCATTTCAAGGAGGCATTCTGAACAGATGGATGCAAGTGGGCAAGATGCATTTGTCAAAGGCAAAGAGGACCTTTCCTTAAGCAAGGTGTGAAAGCATGTGACCTTCTGAAAAGATGCTCCAGCTTTATGGATGGTTAAGAGAGAACCTCAAAAGTAAATAATATTAACCCTGTAAAAATCTAGACCTCCAGTCAAAATTACATTGCTTAAAGAAGTTATGCTGGTTTTCAGCTATTCTGCATATTAAAAAAGGGAGCTGAAATGTGAATGTAATTTATTAATAGTATAGTGAGTCAATTTACTTCTTCCTTTAATATCTCAAATATTAAGCACCAATACTTCCTCCTTACCCATTTTATGAATTGCTTGCCTCATCAAGTCTTAAACTATAGATATATACACACAAAAATACAGACACATATATAGCATTCAGCTCCATCAAATCAGCACATAAAATGAGAGCATATATAGAAACAGCACTTCTGTTTAAATACAATACACGACTGTGTGAGGCATGAAATGCTCGGAAATCTTGGCTCTTCTATCCTTGAATAAATCAATGAATAAGTAATTGAAACACTTTTCAAAATGTGAAAATCCTCTTAGCCTGTGAGGAAGCCAAGGCAGGGCTAAGACAGCTTTCTAAAATTGCCCACTACACTGGTCACTGAATTAGTGTTTAGTGTTGTGGACTGCTCATTTTATTCCTACTGAGGGCAAACAGAAATGGTCAAGTCAGTGTGCCCAGTTCTCTGTTTTTTGGGTTTTTTTTTTCTTTTTTAGTACTACTTAAGGAAGTCAGCTTTGATTCTTAAATTTTATAGTCTATGTGACAATTCACGCTATTCCAAAGTTATGTTCCTTTTTCCACAAACTAAATGAAATTGTTAAGCAAGACTAGCTGAAGCTGATGGAGAAGAAAAACCTTTGTCTCCATCATAACACATTAAACATGACTGTTTTACTATATGGAGTATGAAAGTAGACACTAACCCATCTCTTTGCTGATTATTTTTTAGGAGTTCAGAAATCACGTCTTCCAAGATTCCAGTATTTCTTTTAATATGCCATTTTTCCCACATGTGTTTATGGCTGAAAGTTCAATTAGAATTCCATTGTGGGAAGTAATTTCCATCAGTTCAATTACCCCATGTAATTGTTTCAGCAATCATAATATCAATCAAATATCCATTTTAATTTTGATTTAGAGATTCAATTACCAAACATCAAGCAGATGTAAACACTTCTTTCAGTACAAATACCATTTTACCCCTCAGCATCCTCTAAATCATAGAAACACGCATGCAGTCCTCTAAAATCTCCATGAAACTTTTAGGGCTTCCTGATGCTTCTTTCACAACACACTTGCTGAAGAAAAACCCAGTTTGTTGGACCTGGCTGTGGGGATACAGACACTCACACCTGCTTCTACCCCACGTGCCCTGCAGCCCCAAAAGCCTTCCTCAATTTACATGTGCCTTATCCCCTCTCTGCCTTTCCTTGGTGGCAAGGAATCCCAGTTATCTATTTGGCAAGAATAATTCTGTTTCATGGTGCTTTAACAGGTATATTTTAATCAGTGGTTGATCCATATGGAGCTCGTGCTCTCATCTTTCCCTAGAGCCTTTCCCAGATAGTCCCTCTCATTCAAATGCTGCCTGTAGGTATTGTCATTCAACTATTTTTACATGTAATTCACTAAACTTCAGAGAGATGTCTGTCAAGCGAGTCAATATTTTACACTCCAGCTTGAATCCATTTTTGGATTCAAAATGCAAATTTATTTTTTGCCTCCTAAGAGTTACAACCAGAGTAGAACCAGCCTGGAAATGAGAACACCTGAATGAAATGGCAAACCAGTGGTTGCAAGAACAATCAACACACCTCCTAGAGTCCAGAGAGAACAAATGTTGTCAGAACAACTAGTTACAAGTGCATTAAAACTCCCCAAGGAGAAAGAAAATGCAGAGTCGGTTAAACATTTATAGGCACCTCTGAGTTTTAGTTACTGTATGCATAACACGATACAGCTTCCTCCCAAAGAGACACCTGCTCTGCTCTCACATCTTTGTGTTATCACCAAGAACCATTTAATCTAAGTGAATAAAAGGCTCGTTGTGCCTTCCCCACTGACTGCTTCAAAAAAAAAATAAAAACGTTAACAGCCATCTTTGCCCAGCCTAGGAAAACATGAGCCCACCCACAGGGATTGTAGTTGGAGCTACGGGAACATGCACAGCCACAGCTTTACAGCATGCTTCAGGTAAAACCAGTTAAAAGCCCCAGTATGGCTTTGTAGTATTTATAGAACAATATTATAAATCAGAAAGAGCAGCTCTCATCATGTTAACACACTGAGACTCCCACAGCAGAGCTTTGCCTGGTTGCCTTAGTGATCCCAATAAACACATGGGGCCACTTCTTTTTCTGCCTTATCTCTGATAGAGGCACCCAAATGAAAAAGTCAGGCTGGGGGATGACATTGACACATCATTGTGGCACTTGAGAAGTTTTACTCAGACACATTTTAACTGCAAAGACACTTTAGTCAAGGGCACAGCAGCCAACTTCGCAGCTTTGGGGAGAATAAGGAGTAAAGGAAGGAAGAAACAATATCCCTTAGCCCCAAATTCCCTTTGCATACCTGCACAGCCAAAAGCTAGGTGATACCTAGAAGATGGGCTGAATTTGACACAGCACACGTTAGCCTTGGCCTCAATGCTTGCAACTGAGTTGTCCAAGTTGGTAGACCACAGTTTCACTAGAGAAAGGGAAAAGAGAGACATGAATAAACAAAAAACAACAAAAACAAACTTCATCTGAAAGGCCCAAAATCTAGTTATTTCATGAATGAGATTCTGGAAAGCCTTATTTGCTAAGATGTTAGTAAGTCCAAAGGGTGAGTTCTCACTTGTGGTTGGTAAGTTTGAGAATATTCCCAAGTCCACATTGTAAATATCCTGCTCACCTCTTATACACACAGGGTATCCCAAAAGTGCCCACCCCACACACTTGAGACCAGCAGAGCAGGGGACTAACCACATGTCATAATCTCAGTGCTTAAGGTTACTGCAGTGCAGATTCATGCTACCAAGGAAGGCTTACATCCTTTTTTGTTCCTTGTTCCTGTGCTGGGATGCAAGAACTGCATGCTCCACAGCAAAACTGCTTTGCACAGAATAAATACACCAAATTGTATGCACAGTGAGTGAGAACAACTTGTTTTATTCTTGAGAAATGGCACAGACAGGAGGGAAATCAGTATGCTGGCTTCCTATGATGCAACAATCCCTCGGTACAAGAACTTTACTGTTCTGAGAGGACCACATGAACACTGATTAAACTATGTGCTAGAAGGAGCTCTTCCCCTCAAGCACTCCAGTGAATGACCAACAAAAAACACCAGGGCTTTTCAAAATACAGCCTTCCCCACCTGCCAGAAACACTTCAAGCACCATTTAACCTTGAAGAGTGCCAGGTGCTCCTCACATAGTTAATTTATTATTAAAAGCTAAACAACACACTGGGTTTGGCCCAGATAAAGAAGCAGCATCAAGGCCCATTGATGCCCACCTGCAGAAAAGACTTAAACATTCTCCCCTCCCCTCTTTCCTTGAGGAGTGGATCAAGCTGTACTTGAGTATCACAATCTGAGGCTGGAAGCAGACCAAGCTGGAAGCACTGTTGAACATGCAGTTGGCTATATGAAGGGTTAATCCCCTCAAGAGCTCCCTTTGAGCTGCACGGGCTTCTTCAAATCTGCGGCCAACAGGTCCTCCAGTCTTCTTAGTGAAAGATCACTTTGCAGTGGAAGTGAGCAAAAATGGCACAACAGGAATCCTGTGATCAATACATGAGAGATCAGCAGTCTTATGGTGTGTCCCCTACTCTCTGAGGGGTCCTCTGTGTCACCTCTTGGTCAGCATTTCCCAGGGGCTTCAAGGCAAAAGCAAAGTTTTCAGGTGGATTATCCAAGGGTGTTTTAGAAGATGAAGGCAAAGGAGGAATACTGACAGGTTGGTTCTAGTGCACTTTTTAATAGTATGGCAAGCAATGACAGCAACAAGACTGGGCTGTTTCTGGCCATGCAAGGATGAAGTAAAAAGCACTGCTCAGAGCACACCAAGGAATCACTGCAAATACAGCACTGTGTGGGTATCTGGCAGCTGCCTGGAACCATCAGAAAGCATCACACAGACACCAGCAGAAATACAAACCCCAGTGGCATACTCGATTTGCCCAGAATCATTATGTAAAATTCAATGAAAACAGCACCCAGCCTGAGGTTAGTTTTTAGAAATAAATCCATTCTCATTGATCAGAGCTATAATATTCACCTCAAACACCTGGCTACCTTTTAAAATGAAACAAAAACTTTCCAAGAATGGCTTAAGAAGCTCTCTTCTCCCAGGCAGGACTGGATGATAAAGATTCTCCACGATGTTCTGCACTTGTGGGCAGAGGGGAACAGGAGCAGGGAAGAATTTTGCAAAACAAAAATATTTACATTTTGCTTAAATGAACAGAACACCAAGAGATGAGTAGTCTAAGTTCTGATGGCAGTAAAGGCCATCAGGTTTATGAATGAGATAAGAAGCAAATAAAACATGTTTATGAGAGCACAGTGTTAGCAGACAACACCGCTTCAACTTGAGGAGTGTGGGGTGGGTACATGATCTCAAGTTCAGAGCAACACTCTGCTGAAATCTAGTATTAAAACAACACAGGCTTTTTTTTTTTAAGCTTTCCACCCAGGTATTTAAAGCTGCATCCAAAGCAGCCAAGTCTCTCCTTGACCCNCCCCCCCCCCCCAACAAACAAACAAATGGCCATCTGGTCCCAGCTTTGTAGCAAAAGCTAATTGAGGACTCACTTTCAGCTTGACTCCTTTTTTCATTCAAGCTTGCAGGTCATAAGCTGAGCAATTTAATCTGGTGAAGAGACAACCCATGTGCTCAAAGTCATCATAATATTCGTTACAACTGACAGGCACAGATTAGAGCCTGCAATTTCTGTGATCTAACTGCTGTGAGATACGCTGGGCTCCAATTATATCTTAGTCAGTACCATAAAAAGGATAGATGGGACATATAACAACACATAATGAAACATGTCAAGTTTCACCTAGAACTGCCCATTATTTTTTAAAAAGAACTGACAGGTTAATAAAGCATAATTCATAAGGGTAGAGTTTATTTGCTGTAGCTTTCATCACTTTTGCTGAGGTCGAGGCAGTAATTATACAACACAGATGTCTTGGTAACATCTAGAACGGTGTTGATGAGACAAGCAACCATCTGAGACTGACTATTTCTGAAACACATGCTCTCAAAGCATATTTTCTCACATTTTGCAGCTGCTGAGAGACATCTTTATGTGGCCAAATACCTACCCCTCACCAAAGTATTAAAAAGATGCCTCCAGAACAGTTTTTTTTTTTTTTAGTTTAAAATGTTTAGGTCATTTCAAGACCTTTTTTTAGTTGGAGCTTTACACCAAATGTGTAAGCTCATAAATTAGTTTTTTATGCATCAGTTCTGTGTCTAAACACTGACTAAAAGAGGCAGGAGCCTGTACTACAATAGCTGAAGGTGTTGATGTTCACAGTTGGTACACAGAGCAAGGATGTTTCATCCAGCCTGTCACTTGTGAATCCTTATCTGCTCCTGTGACAAAGAGTGTGCTGCTACTCTGGAAAAGCTCTAAGCCAGGAATAGGATCTTGCTACCAGAAAATTCATTTGCAGGCATTAGCAGAATCCCCAAGAAAGGAGAAAGCTGCTGAATTGTCCTGCTAGGCAAAATTTTGCATGCATTGCCCAGTGCAGTGGGGTCAGGAAGGTGGTGTGAACTGATGACTGTCAGTAGGCAGTGACTGCAGGGTACTCCTTGCATAAGACACAGACTTTATTGTCAGTATTATAACTATCATCATCTTGACCTTTTCAAGGCACTCCCACCAAATGAATCCAACAACCCCACAAATCTCCAGAAAATTACTGAACTTTTTAGTCAGAAAAATGACCAAACTGAAGGTTCAACTTGATATTTTGAGAGCAATAAATACCTACACCTCAAGTCAACAGAAGCTGAGGGAATGAAGTATCAATGAAAAAAAAGTCCCAAACAATCCTGAGGAAGTTGGAGGAGCAAACTGAGCTGCAGTTCTCAGGCCACCTCCTCCCTCTGTAGAAGGCTTATTTTTTTTTAATGAAGCCAACTCTGCATATCTGTGTTGCCTTGCTGAATTAAGGAGCACTATAAAAAAGAAACCAAAAAAAAAACCAGCTGCAGGACTAGTACCTGGGTCTCAGTTACTAATGGAACATGGAAATTACTTTCCTTAGATGTAATGAGACAGATGCCTGCATTCCTCCTTACCATGAGACAATGAAAAGTAACTATTGCTACGAACTCAGAGATGTCAGGTGCTCCTGTTCTATCCCACCTCTCAATTTTGAGCCAGAAATAATGAAGGAACTACAGATGTAAAACCAGGACTTTCTTCAGTCAAATTTATCAATGCTCCTTCTATCCTCTTGAGTTTCAGAGAGGTTCAAAAACAAAGCCAGAGCAGAGAAACACCTGATCACCCCAAAAAACACATCTATCCCAGTGAAGACAAATTCTACCCACAGAGCATCACAAAATATTTCACTCTCCCTCATCTGCTAACTTTACCCTGGCCATAAAACTGCACCCCCAACGCAGAACAGGCAGCTCTAAGTCATGAGCTGAGTGTATTAGCTCCAGCCCTGTCCTGCTACTTTGATGGCATCATTTTGCCTTCAAAAAATTCATCTTATCTTCTCCGAGAGCAGAATTTCACCCTTTCCTACTTACATGAGTATCACAGCTCCTGCCATTATTATGTGCATAAAATAATTTAAATGAAGACCGTGCCTACTCCCCTAGCTGCTTGTAGAACAAGTAAACACCAATTTTTCTCACTGCTGTCTAGTTAGAGTATACCTTTGGGGTCCCTATGAACATACACAAGTACCTCTGTCCTTTGAAAAGGAGGGGGCATAACAACTGTAGATAAAAGTGAAGGGTTTGTACACACAGTAGTTACTCCAAGTACCATAATGCTTTTATGCTGTCATTATCTGCTATGAAAGTAGGAAGATCTTCCACAGATAGGCATATTCTGGATTATCTTCATCTAACAAGACAGAAACTGCAAGAACCTGGGCCCCAAGGATGCTGCTTCTGATTACAGGAGAATCATTTTCTGCCTAATAGCACTCTGTTAGCATCCCCTTTGCAGTGCCTGTCCCCTCTGAGGCAGACAGAGCTGAAAAGCACTGGATTTTTCATTTATAAACACCATCTCCAACACATGCCTACTTTCAGAATTAGCTTCTGACTTGAAAAGACCGAGGAGAGACAGGCAGATACACAAGCAAGCAAGAAGAAGTGGCAAAGCTGTCCCTTTTTTTGCTGGCTTGTCCTGATCACTTGACAGGGAAATGTGATACTTGTGCTTTGTGGGGAAGAACGATGAGATTAGGTCTGGAAAGCCCAGCGTGGCCTCAAAGAAGCAGAGAAATAAAAGAGGACAGGAAGAGTAGATAAAGAATCTTTCCTGACAGACAGTCTACCTGGCCAGACATGTATTACTATGCATTAAAACTGACCAGAACTAGACCAGTCATGAGCATAAGCAGTAAGGACAAAGTTTTAAGTTAGGCAGGTTTGAATTAATACACTTATCATGACTGTTACCATTCCCTCACATTTAACACTTTCAGTGTGATCACCCAAATGGAAGATGGATACTACATCAATGTGGACATTTTGCTGCTATTGCTCTGTACCTCAAAAGCTTCTAAAATCTGTGCTGAGACTCCATTTGTCTCTAAAAGGCTCTTTATATATGCAAATCACAGGCAAGCCATGGTAAAAATGAAGGATAAAATGTTCCAGCCAGTTTTATCCACTAAAACCCCACTACACCTTCAAAAGACCTTTGTGAATTAAAATGCAGGTTATGTGGATCTGCAGGCTTTATTACAATAATTTCTAAGTAAACAGCACACTTTTAGAGACAATTACTGAAGAAGTGAACTGTTAAACTGAAGACAGAAGCTCTGCTTGCAGCTGGGTTTTGCAAAACTGGACACCTCGTTAACATGCTAATAAATGCAGATCTACCTGGCAGATCAGCTCTTTTTATGCATGGCAAGAGTGGGGAGCACTGATGAAGAAGCTGTTAACTTACAAGGTGAATAGTCACTCCTGCTGCATTTAAGTACATAGAAAATACACCTGTCTTCCCCCAGAAAAGGAAGGGGAAATGCACTGAAAACATTTTAAACTCACCTTAAATATAAAATAATCATTAAAGTTTTACAAATGGAATTGCCAGCTTTGGGACTTGTAGTGACAGGACAAGGGGAGTGGGTTCATACTGCCAGAAGGCAGGGTGAGATGGGATATTTTTCCCTGTGAGGGTGGGGAGGCCCTGGCACAGGGTGCCCAGAGAAGCTGTGGCTGCCGCTGGATCCCTGGAAGTGTCCAAGGCCAGGTTGGACAGGGCTTGGAGCAGCCTGGCATAGTGAAAGGGGTCCCTGCTCCTGGCAGTGGCTGGAAAAAATGAGCTTTAAAGTCCCTTTCAACCCAAACCATTCTCTGATTCCGTGATTGCCAAATGCAACTGAGGAACATTAATTTCTTTTGGAACAGCATTAAAAGGGTTTTGGAAGGGGGGAGCAGCTTACAAAGTTCAGCACTTATGAAAAATTAATTTATATTTTCAAAGCAAATCACAAAGAGCTCTGTCCAGAGCTCTATCAGCCCACCTGGGAGAAGTGATCCCCACTGATTAGGAAAGGAACTTTTAAGCTCTTGCTGTTAAATTACCCTGATTTGATACTGTAAACATATTACAGATAAAACTCTCATTCATTAGGGATGAAGAATACTATATCTCACTCAGTGCTATACTCTTCTTTAGGAGGTCCCTATATCTTCTTGGAAGAGGAGCATTTTTTTACCACCATGTGGCAAAGGGCTGGACTGAGGGCTCTCCAAAAGTGCTTTGTCAAATGGACCCTGCAGGGTGGAAGGCTGAGAGCTGCTCCCAGCAGTCCTATACAGTCCACCATCCAACTCCTTAAAGCGCCAAGAAACTTAAGTCTTTAACATGCAGAGCTACAGGTAGAAAAGCGGCAGGAATTTTTTAACTGCTGCTGTTTTACTGACAGCCTTGTTTCTGAAATATAAATACATGCTGTTCTTTTGAAAGGCCCTGAGGCTTTAACTCCACAAGTTTCACTAATGTTAAAACACATTTTGGTTTGCTTGGAGCTCAGGAGAATGTTAGCTGAGAGTACATTACACAAAAAAGTGAAGCAAGAGATCTTAATCCAAATAAAGCCTGTCCTTTTCTAAGATCCAAATGGTTCCTTAGTATCTTTTCACATTACCACAGAAATCACAATACTGAAGGCACCTGAGGAATCAGCTACTTGAAATAACACAGTTTTCTTCTTTTGATGGAATACATGGAGCCTAAGTCTTCTGCACAGAGACTGAAATAAAACAGTACCTTTGGCATCATCAGAGCCTGAAGCCAATAGCTTAGGGTCCATCAAGTTGAAGTCAACACTCCAGCACCTTTTCTCATGCTCCTGTTGAGAGAAACAAGAACAATATTGCAAGGTAGTGAGTTGTAATATGATAAAACAGTAAAGGAAAACACACATGGTATGGTATAAATTGTCAGCAGGGACCTGGAGAGAGAAGCTTACTATATGTTCAGCAGTTTTTCAAAAAATATCTTTTCTCCCAATCAGACCAATCCCATCAACATGCTAGACATGCCAGGAAAGCAGAAAACACTAGAATGGCTTTTTTAAAAGCTAAAACTGATTTCATTTTTACTTGGAAAGAAAAAAATATTTCAGGATATAATCATTAAAAACCTGGTTTTGCAGCATGATTTGACTGGCTGTGGTTCCACCATGTGCTGCTGTTTATCCTAGATTGTAGCTGTATCTTTCTATATTAATAAGCAACTTTTAAGTATCTCCCAATACTGAGAAGATGCCATTTCAAATACCTCCTCCCTGAAAGCCCAGGAAATCCTCATCTTCCTGTTGAGCTATTAAGGAAATCTGCTGGTGTCTGTTTTACCACTCAAATAAATATTATTAAAATAATATTGCTCATACTATTGCACACTCTTCCTCAAAACACAGAAGAGCTGTAATTGCTATGCTGGCACATCCCACATGGAAACAGAACACTGCATTGAATAAAATCTGAAATTCAGTCAAACCCTTTGTTTAAAGCCTTCACACAGGCTTACAACACAAAAAGCTCACAAGGATAAAGTCACTAAAGGGTTTCAGTACATGCAAAGCAGATGTCAATGCCTCTATGCAAATCCAAATAAAAAATTGAAGTAATCTGATAGGCAGCAAAATGAGTTTGTTTTAACATCAGCAACAGCTGGTCGTCTCTAGGTTCATTATTCAGCCTCATAAACAAGCGCAAAATATATTTGAGAGGAAAACAGACTAGATTTATTCTGTCCAGTATAATTCCTCCTTCACTGAGATATGCAAGGTTTAGTGAAAACAAGCATTATAAAATGGCTAAAAAACAATGAAAAACTAAAGAGAGGCCTAAGTAGGAACTAAAACTTATGCTGAACCATCAGGGAGTCTGTAGTTCATTCATTATCACTGACCAGATTCAATGGACTCTGCTACCTACACAACAACCTGCAGCACTTCCAGCCTCTTCCCAAACACAACAGCCCTCTTCCATCCTGCTTGTTCTGATAAGGAGCTTCTCAGAAGCCATTAGATAGAAACAATGATTGAGTTTCACAAGACACAAAATGTCAGAAACTTCTCCTGACACAGGTCTCACTGTAGAGCTGAGCACACTGTGTGGGGAAGGAACTCCCTTGTTGTGCCCTGTGCTCCCCTCTCCCAGCCTCACCACTCAAGTCTGCATTTTGCACTTCTGCTTCATGAGCACCTGCACTGGTAATCACTGCAGAGTTTTATAAAAGGCTTTTGACAATGACTGAAGTGGAGCAGGTATGGAGAGACAGAGGCTTCTAAAGAAAGGTGAGACAGCTTCCAGGAACTCATTTCTCCCTGTGCAGCAGATTCCCTGCTCAAAAGCAGCAGCAAGAAAACATCAACTGCCTCACAACTGTGACAGGAAGACAGAGCTGCCTCCCTTGGAGGACTACAGCTCAATAAAGCTGAGGATGAGAAGCATTTACCAAACAGGAGGAACATCCATTTCACCCTGTGGAACAGAAAAGCCTTTTGCTGGACTAGGAGCAGAACCTCAGACTAAATGCTGCTCTCCCAGCACAGGAAATGCTGCTCACTGGTTGTGTGTTACCTGGTAGACCTTGGATCTCTGTCCTGTGAATCCATCCCAAAGGATGACGGTGCCTTCATAGTCACTGCTGGCTAGCAGGTTCTTGTGGTAACTACTCCAGCTGATACAGCTTAAAAAGAGCAAGCCTGGGTCAGTCTTACAGGAAATCACAGTGTACAACACAAAAATCACTTTTGCAATACATCAGGCAATGAGTATCTTTGCAAAGCACACAGCACCTTGATCAAACCACCCCACTGAAACATGCAGCTTAGGGAAAACAACCCAAAACCCATCAGAAATAGAACAAACCTTATTCCGCAAACTAAAAGCAAAACTTCATTGGCTGAAGAGACATGTCCCCCTTGATATGAAGTGCTAGGGTCTGGAATTTTTTAAAAATGCATTTTCTCAAACACGGGGATTTTTTTGCTATTTGAATACCACGCAGGTTCTCAGAGAGCTCAAGGCTTGACTCCTTAACTTCTTGGCAACAGATGCTACTGTTATTATTACCATAAATTATTACTATACCATGAAGATAACTACTTACCTAAGAGTAGTTGAATATGTAAAATGCATAGATGCATGGACAGTAAATCAACCTTTCCTGCAGCACACATGTAATGCTATGTATACATACCTACACACACATGAAAGTTGGACTTCTGAGAAACTACTTCCAGCTTTCTGTAAATGCTAAAAAAAGCCTTTCTATCCAGGAGGAAACAGCAGTTTGTTTGCTATGGGCACCTTAGGAAATGTTTCTGATCAAGAGCTAGAAAATATATCACAGAGATTTTTATTTCAAACTGAATTGAGGGGCTGTGCAAAACTAAATGATGATTCTACTGGCAAACTAAGGATCAGCAGAGAAAACAGGAGCAGCAACACTGCCAAGTCTCACTAGTAGCATTCTGGCACTATGCCTCCACTCTGACTCCCAAAAAATGTGACAGAGGTAAGAAAATTTGTAATACTTGTTCACCAATTTTTGGACCATCTGGCAAAGAAGCACAACAGTTGGTATCAACCATGATGTATGCAGCAGAAGCTGAACTGACAGATCCCATTCATGCAGGTCCTCGAGCAGCTCTGACACAGATAAGTAGATCACAGCAGCCTTGGGGCCAAATTTTAACCAACAATATAAACCAGAAGTCCACAATTCTCTAACTTCTTAGTACTGCCTTGATCAGTGCAGCTACACATTGAAATATGATACAGATACATGGATACTGATTTAGGAGTATTACCTTGCTAAATTTTTGGTTCCACTATACACTTGCATCCTGTTTTCCTTAATAATTTACACACAGAAGAGGAAAAATCCTTTTCCTTTCTCATGCTAGTTAAACATTTATTGTTCCATTTGTTAAGTAACAGCAGGCAGCATTGGCATTCTGCTCCTGACTACAGTGAAACTTAACAGCATTCCTTGGTTTTAAAACTTTACATTCAGAAATTTAAAATTTTATTTACCCAATATAAGTCACCCTTTTTAACCACCAGCTGCTGAGAGGATGGTTGCAGTGATAGAGCTCACGCAATGATTTCCCTGGCTTCACCTCTTCCATGATGAAGAAAATTAATGAGAACATTAATGAGAAAATGTTAAGTATCCCTAACCCTTGTAGGCATGAGAGCTGACCACAAACACACTGTCATTATTTCAGTTCTACTTCCATTAGGTACCCACACAGAAAAGCAGGTCTTGACAGCCTATGATTTACTAGAAGCCTTATTCTGAGAAACTTCAGTGATTCCCTGAGTTCCCAATTAAGTTGGCAGGCATTGCCCACCAGGACCATGAGGTGAAGGTTGCAGCAGCCCAGAGATAACTAGATCTGACATCTGGAGTCATGTTTCCAGGTGGAGCAGTTTCTGATGGAAGCAAAAGCAGTTCAGAGGCCTAGAGCTACACCACACTGAGCTGTGGGGTGGGAGCAGTCTCCCGACAATGGCAGGGAGGTGGATACCACACCACAGGAGACCTTTATCAGTTCAAACCTGTTCCCCATACCAGATTATCTCCTCTCAAGTCAGGGCTTCAAGGAGCTTAAGGAAAAAAGGAAATTTTTCCTGCAAGTGAAGCCATCACGTACAAGCAGAGAGAATACAAACTAGAGCCAACTCTTAGAAGGCAGTCCCCTATCTGGATGGCTTTGAGAGGACATCAGACACTGTCAGCAAGTGAAGAGGGTTCTAGAAGAAGGCTGATGTGCTGTGACACTTGGGGTGGTTAGAGGATGAATCACATAACCACATCTTGTTAAAAAAAAATCACCCCAGACAATAAAAATTAAGAATTACTGTGTAGGTAGAAAGATGTAAAGGACAAGAGTTTAACAGTTCTGTTCAAGATGTGATAGATTTAAAACACTTCACTGATGGTACAGATGGAGGAAAACAGTTTCTGTGCCCAAAAGCATGTTCATAGATCTGGCACAGCAAAGATCCCACTGCAGCCTGATGGTGTTAACAAGGGGTTAACACTCATTTGGAAAGCATTTATAGATAGAGTTAGAGGGGAAAACAGGAACTGACAGGTGAAAAATGGTTAGGGATTTGCAGACACTAAGTGGTTCAATTAACACCTTTTAAGTCACACACACCATAAATCTTTCATTTTTAAGTAATATGATTAAAGGATCATAGCAAGACAAAATCAACTCTGTTTCAGCTCTCTACCTCAATTCTGCCCTCATGCCCACCCAACTCTCTCTACAAAGTCTGAAACTAGAGCTTTCCCCTAAACACTGCAATACCTGAGCTTCTTTCTAACTTAAATTCTCCAAAGTAACCTTGGTAGAGTGCAATTTAGGCTTCAATCAGGTAGAGGGGAGCTCTCTTTCCAGGTAGTTTTTCAGCAAGAGCTGTCCTTTCATAGAAATCGTAGAATGGCTTGGGGTAGAAGAAACCTTAAATATCCCCTCATTCCATCCCCCTGCCATGGGCAGGGACACCTTCCACTATCTCAGGTTGCTCCATGCTCCATCTAACCTAGCTTTGGACACTTCAGGGATGGGGCAGCCACAGCTTCACTAACAACCTGAGCTGTACCATCCTCTGAGCAGACAGCTTCCTAACAAGTAATCAAAATCTCTCTCAGTTTAAAACCCTTCCCCCTTGCCCTATTGCTCTCGGCACCTCTCAAATGTCTCTCTGTAAAAAGTCCATTGGTTGTATCCTCTGGCATCTGTAACAATCCATATCTGGAAGAAGGCTATCCTGGATCTGGGGTATTTTTCTTCCCTATGGCTTTCCTGAGACCTGCAGAAGGCTGAGAACTCATTGCCATGTCTGCTCCCCTTAAGGGAAGCACTGCTCTTCCATGCCCAACACAAGCAATTTTGCTGAAGCTTTAAAGACATCTGTTTTTCTGGGTTCCCTTGAGATGTTATCGTGGGTAACAAATTGAGTAACCAACTCAAAAAAGGCATGGGGGAGCAAGCTGGAGAAGGGCAAAGGAAAGTCAAAGGTGATATGAACCAAAACTGCAGCTTACATAGTCCTCAAATAGATTAACTATCAAAACACTAGAAGCTTATAAAAATAACCCTTTGTACACAACGTTTAGATGGTCTGCAGCCACATCCAGGAGAAATTGAAGCATGAAGACTCTGAGATATGATATAAAAATAACTACCTAGGGCTGAGAGAATGTATAATTCACTGGACTAAAAGGCGCTGTGTGATGCTATCCTTTATTTTAAGTATAGTAGCTGTATTTTTTTTTTTTCAGTTTTTGCTTTGTTCTTTAATCCTGAAAGAGAGTGATAGTTACACCCCAGAGATTTATCTTATCAGAAGTTGTGATAGCTTTCCTTCCTAGGGGATTAAGCTGGAAAAACTGTAGTTGAAAGCTAATCATCAACCTCTGAAAAACCCTCCTAACCTCAGCATCTGATTCCAGCCACACAGAAATCCTGACCCTGTAAAGATTCATGTGCATCCTTCATTTTATTCAGAGATACAAGTGGGCCAGCTCAGTTAACGTTGTCAGTTATGCTGATCTTTCTTTCATGAGATAGTATTTTTATGGCTGATAAATCTCAAATCCAAGCTCAAGCTACCAAGTGTCAACCACCCCTCTGGCAGTGAGAGTTAAATAAAGTTAAAGCTTTTTAATAAGGCACAAACTCCTGTGGTCTGATCTGCTTCGGAGCACCAAGTGTTCCAGACCCAGTCTGTCACCATGAGCCAACTGATGACTGGTAGTTTTAGGACTGAAATGTTTTTAGGAGCATGATCTACTACTGCAAAGAGCATCCACATGAATAACAACATGAAACAAATACTTCAGAGACATAGGGAATTACATTACTGTGATGAATGTTTTAAAATAAACCCCTTTTTTTCCTAATCAATTCAAAGAAAACCTCTAGTATGGGTAAAGACAAATACTTCTGGAGAAAAATTTCATCTTGCAAAGTGAAGCAGTGATTATAAAAACTTGAATTAATGCAAGTTGAAGGCATATTTCCTTATAACCTGTTTAGTGTCAAACATCTTCTGCATTGGAAATACAGGCATCCAACACAACCAGCTCATACCACTCTAAATTGCAAAGAATCTACAATGAAAAAGACCATATGACAAGTTTTTGCTTAATTTAAACTTAATAGCGAGAAGTGGGTGCCATTTTCAAAGCTGACAGCAATACGCCCATGAATCGCTATTAAGATATGGCAATCATACCTTTGATTTATTGACACCAAAAAATGAAAACTGTAAAATATTAGCAGAAATAAAAAAGAAAAAAGAAAGACTACCTCCTAAAAAAGAAAGACTACCGCTGCTTTGCTTTTACTGCAATTGACTAAACAGATGCAGCTGATTTTGGAGGTTTGTGGTTAACATCTATCACTGAAGTACAGATGCTGCAAACACACAGGAGTGAGCATGCAGAATACTAAACATGGATTTCAAAAGCATGTTTACCTAACCACACTCACACATCACCTGCTGTAGATTAACGAGGCCTAAAGCCAATTTTTTACCTGAATGCTAGATCTCCTTATTTTTCTCCCCCTGCGACCTATGGCAAAACAACAGATCTGCCTCTTGAATAAATCAGAACAGAGCTGTGGTTGCTGCTGGCCATTCCTCTTCGTCCTTTCCCATCTCCTACACGGGGGGAGCTGCAGATTAGTGCCTGCCATAGCTAGGGACACAGCAAGTCATAATTAGCTCACAGGGTGCTCTTTATAGCTACTACACAATGCCAGGATTTGTTTCTTGTACTGAAGCTATGAATCTGTAAATGGGATTTTTATGAGGATTTATGTGTCATCTTGTGTTTTTCCTGGAAGCTTATGCCACTGTTGTTCCCAGGGGACGAGATGCACATTTACCAGAAACCCGACACACCGACTTCCTCCCCGTTCTTAAAAATAGGGATAAGGAGGCTTAGCGGATGATGAAAAAAAAGAATGTATTTAAGAAGCAGGTGGGTGTAAAAAAGGGGGTTGGAAAAGAGGAAGAGACTCAGCTACAGCTGGTACCAGGGCTCTGCTCCAGGAAAGCCTACAATCAATTACTGCTGGCATGAAGCTCAAGCTTTCAGCAGGCACCCAGCTGGCACACGGCAGAGCAGGGCTGGGCTGGCGCCAGCCCCGGCACGGGCTTCCCTTCCCGCAGCTGCTCTGGGCCAGACTTGCTCTTGGCCAGACACAAGTCCTCACAAATGCTGTCACCTGTCTGCTTTTATAAAAGCCCATCAGAGCCTCTGCTCCTCTGAAAGCTGAGTCACCAACATCATCGCTAATGATTTGTGTTCCGGCGTCATTGCTCTGAACAAGGTTAACCAGGATCAATTTAACCAGGAGAGACATGTTATCAAACCCCATCTGCACACAGACCCCTGCATCTCTGCTGGGAAGAGAAATACCACCCATTTGCTAGAGCAGAAATATGTTTGTCTTTGATATCAGAAGGGGCACTTACAGGTAAAGTCTCTGGAAGAAGCTGCACCTTCAGCCAAATTAAGATCACTGGGTTTAAACCAAGGCTTTTCACAAAGAGCAGGCTCCACTTGTTTGGATTTTTCTATTTACAATAAGGGCACATTTTCATCACACTGCAATATTCCATAATGAAATTACAGCCTTCATCTATAACTTCTCCCTCAAGCTATGCCACTTCAGAAAAGCAAGTTATTATGCAGCCTGACGCTGCACCAGCAAACCCCGGCACCGGTGACTGGCAGAACAGCTAATGGATATAGCAAGGATGTGTTTGACTGACAGACCAACTTTATTTCTCAAAACCAAAAGCACCTACATGCCAAAGGAAGCCTGATATAATTGGAGGAGGCTGATAGGGGAAAACACCCCCACCATTTATTTCTTCAAAGGAATGAGAGAAACTAGGGCAAGAAAATGAGAGAGGACTCGATCCTGCTCTACTGAGGCAGAGGGTTGGAGGACAGTGCATTTAGCATTGTCATATATAAGTAAAATGAATTTTTTTTTAATATATACATGCATGAAATTTTAGAATGAGAAAAATCTTGAAAGCAAGCAGCATATTGGCTGGAGCACAAAGCTAACATGAGTAACACTACTGAAGGCACTAATGTGACTCTCCTCACTGGCAGCTGTGGGAGAAGGGGGAATTAACAACTGGCAGGAGTGTCAGGATAGCTTCCTTGTCAAAACTGAAACAGCAGGTTTGGAATTTATTTCAAGTTGTCCAAGAAATACCAAACACACATTGCTTTTCCCCTTCTAGTTAAGGCAAAAGGTATTAATTGACTGCTAGATGGTTCTCCTATTATTCTGCTCTTCACTCCATAAAATGAAGCTGAATGGTGCCAACTCAGCTATGACTCAAGCAAAATAGCAGAACATTTCACTGGCCCAACCAAACACAAGCTCCATAATCAGTACAGCATATCAATACAAATCACTCTTCAGGCTGCTTTTACCCATTGTGAAATCTAGTCCCAGGGTCAGCTGCATTTACATCATTCCCTTCATAAAGTAGTGTTATGCAATTCCTGGGAATAATGAGCACAAGCACACAGGAATGACAGATCTATCTTTAGAAATGTGTCAGCTACAAAACAAAGCGTGACTTTTACGCTCTAAAATAGCCTCGCAAACATTCTTAATTTTGTTGCACAACATTTTGTTTTCATGGAAGCTGGACTGTTACATAAAATTATTACTTGTACTTTCATGGGTGCTTTACTGCTTTTAAAATGTAAAGTACCATATAAAAACAAATTATTTCAACAGAGATGCTGGCAACTTGTATTATAATACTGAATGGGTTTGATTGCCTGTATTATTTACTTTTGAGCTTTAACAGAATATTTGTATTAGGATTTTTAAGTTACTTAGCTGGATTCTTTCAACTGAAGTTCTAACATTTCAATGGTCTATATTTCATTGGTTTAATACACCTAAAAGGATAAAAAAATGAGTCGACAGTAATGATGGCACAGAAGCAAAAAAGCAAGAAAGATCCTTTTTCAGTAGCTTTATATTATGAGGCTCAGCAGAACAGCACTTCAGGCAGGCAAAAATTCCTAGGTAGAAGGTGCCAGAGAGGAACATTTCCTGAGAACTAGCAACCTCTCAGAAGAATGGAAAAGGTCTGGTCAATGAAGAGAAGAAAGCATGAAGGAACCAGTAACTGTTATCCAGAACTAGGTACAGAGGTTACCTTGAGACAAACTTATGACTTTACCTGGAGCTTATATCCACCTCTTTGAGCAGGCATCCAACAGCATTTGCAAGGAATATAACAGCAGTTTACTTCCCTACTGCCTTTTCCCCTCCAGATATGTGGGCTTTGTTACTACCCTGGATGAACCCAGAGTACACAAGTAACAGTGCTTGTGCCACCCAATCTCCATCAGCTCCTGCATTCCTCCTTTCCCCTCCAATTCCCAGCAAGAAAGCAGAACAACTGCTACACATAAACAATCAAGTGAAAAAGGCACTCTGAGTTCAAACACAAATCAATGCCTACCTGATTTTGGAATTACAGGTCATTTCATTNGTCACACCAGCGATGGCAAAGTAGTCACAGTCTCGGTCAAACTCAATACTGAGAAACAAAAACACAGGTTGAGAACTCTATAATAAACATCCCACATACTTACCAGGAGGATATTTTGCCTTTTAAACACCCTAAAATGGCAGAGCTGAAAATCACAATTTGCAGTTTGCAAATACCCAGTTTTAGAACACCCTGGTCAGATGCGGCACACACCTAAGAGTCTGGAGTTCTTACTCTAAGCACTGGTCTCTACTCCACCCCCCATCAACACATACACATCTCCATTTCTGTGGCAGCACAATCACCCTCCCACAGCCAGGATATTTGTTCAGTGCTCTGAAAGTTTTTCAGTTCAGCCATATCATCTACATTGCATGGTACCCAAAGGTCAAAGCCAACAGCTTGTCCTGGAAATGTGCTTAACATTCCATGGCATGACTGCCCATTGACTCCTCCTGTGTACAGCTTCAGGAACTTCTAAGTGCTAATGCAGAGCAAAGCCGTATTTGTGATAGAAAAAACCTTCTAAATTCCCTGGGTAACTACAGGGGGTGGAATCAGACCATCAGTACTGTAAAAACAACACACACTATGACTTCCACTTAGGGTTGCTTGTGCAAACAGAGGCACCTTCTTTCTTCACCTGCAGGGCAAGTTTGTAATAAACATCAATGAAGCTGGAAGTAAAAGCAGTCAACTTGTAACAAAGTTAAGCTGCAAATGAGAAAAGCCTGAGGTTGTACATGAAATACATCTAAGAGAAAGGCAAGCAGCAGGTTACAAACAGCTAATGTGGTTCCTACCTTCACAGCTTGGAAGGGCTTGAGAGAAATCTGCTAGACACCCAGCAGCTGGAGGAGTAATCCTACTTCCCAGGAGCTTCTGCTTTCCTGCAGCCCACAGCACTGCTGGCAGGGCAGGTGCACATACACTTGTCTGCTTTGAGGGCATCAGCCTCAATGAGATACCTCCCAGAAAGGGTGTGGGGAGAGCATTTGCCCTTAGTCACAGAGTTTTCACGACCAGCTGTCCCTAAGTCTTCTGACTAAGCAAATAATCTGCTGTGTAGAGAGGTCTCACTAATCCATTTCAATCCCTGCTGCCTCTATCACTTCCCCCCTCCCCGCCCCCCTTTAAGAATCCAGAATGTTTATGAACCAGGGAGGAAGTTCCTAATGGCAGCAGGGAAAACTGAGTTTACACTAATTTCACATTTAAAATCCCAAGAGCAGGGGTATTTAAGGTAGCTTTCTACAATTAGAAAGCATTAAACCAATTACAAGGAGAGAAAGGGCTCTTCAGGCTGCCCCCATAGCTGTAACAGCAAGAGCTTTGCTCAACAGAGCCGAGAAGTCGAAGGCAATGCAATGTTTCCAAGGGAATACAAATTTAAACACCAACAGAATTTTCAAGTCCTTTCAAAGGAGATATCATCAAGTTATTTTTAAACTATGGAGAGAAAAGACTGTTGATATGCAGTCTGTTGCTATAAAGTAATTCAATGAAACAGCTTGAAACATGGCCCTTTAACTCAGGCACCTAAACTTCTCCCAGGCAGTGGCAGGAGATGGCCCCACTCACAACTGATTGCTAGAGAAGCTAGTCAGGTGCAGCCTGCAAAATCACGAACCTCCAAAATGCAGGGAGAAACATGCTTGTGGCTGGGGAATTAAAGGAGCACAAAAGCATCCATTTAAATAAAATGAGAGAGGGAGAGAAGTCACCTAAGCATCCAGGCTGCTCTCCCCACTCCCCAGATCTACACTAGTCTAAATCACTTTTTATACACACAGGATGAAAACACCATTCAGGCCTGTCTTGTTTTGCTCACCCTATTCTCTGGAAGAGTTTTATAATCAAAGCCTCTATAACAATACAACAGATTTACTTGTACCACAATCTTAATTGAACCGCTGTCTCTGCTCCCGCTCGCTGCCCTGTGGATTCAGGTAAAGCACAACTAAACTGATGGCAGTGATTCATCTGCCTGGATTCAATTTAAGCCCTCAGCCTTCTGCTGAAGAAAGAAAAATAAGGCATTACAACGTCTGGTAAAAAGCCAAGTTATTAGAACAGAATAGAATCTCTCTCATTTGGGTTGGGTTTGCTTCTCTAGCATTAATTCAGTTTTTTTTTTTAATAGAGACATGCTGTAGACATAACAAATGAGTATTTCAATATGCCCATAAAAGTTAACACATCATTAAAAAAATAAAAAGCCTTAAGCAATGGAATTGTCAGACCTGTGACCTTCAAGCAGCATCAAAGACACTGCAGGGAGAAAAAGAAGGCAGAAATAAACCACTACCAGCACAGACCAAGACACACCTGCACCTTGGCCTCCCATCACCTGTGCTCAATCCTGGGACAGCCAGTGTTCTCACTTTCTGCCAGTCAGCTTTTCGTCAGTGATTTACAAATAAAAATAGGAACAATCTAGGTACCTAATCAAGTGGATTATATATCATATAAAACTGTTCCTAATATTTGCAAAGCCCTGCTTACGCCTGGACTAATCAGCATTAGGACAAACAGCCTACTTGCACAGCAACCATTATTTTTATGCTTTTTCTTGCAAGTCTTTTAAATACACTTAGTATTATGCAAGCCTTATTTGCATTTAACTGGCTCGTGGGTATTCCTGTCACTTGCTGCTTGAAGTCTTTGTGTCAATATAAGCGCCTGCTTATACACAAGCTTATCTATATGAAAATTCACCAGAGAATTTAAGTTTTGTTTTGTCTAGTCAAAAGACACAACAGAGCCAGCTCAGAAAGACAACATTCCGCTTTGCAAGTGATACATTTCCACAGTCCAAGTGAATCCCTCATTAGCACAATAACAACATGCAATAGAACAACAGGAAATAATTAAAACCCCCAGTGAAATTACCTTTTGGACCAGCAGTGGTCCTTGCTCCTCAAAGATGTACTTGTTAAAAACAGTTACCAATTGCTCCTTTTTTTTTTTAGCCCGTCTTTAAAGTCCACATTTCTGACCAACAAAGACTAACCAAATTTCTATAAGGAATCTTTTGGGGACAAATGAATGGCTGGGTATTTGAAAGAGCTTTATAAACATGCCGCAGAATTACTTACAGAAATCAAATTGAAAGGATTTTCTTCTAGGGAAAATAGAAGAGAGACATCTCTCATTCCCAAATCACCGTTTTCTTTCTCCTAAGAAATTGACAACCAACATCTTACGGAAATACCACTAAGAGCTGCTAGAAAGTAAGCACGTCCTCAAGGGTTCTGGTTTCTCCACTGCTTATCTTAATTCCCAATCTGTGAGATTATAAATCAATTGCTTTATTTTAATGGTAAAGCTTATGACCTTGGAGAACATTCATAGTTAACAAATAGAACGATGAAATAAATTGCTTCTGAGACATGCCTGGAAGCCTGCTTTGGTGTTGAGGATAGAGCAGCAGGGAAAGAGTAAGGGAGGAGTATTTAGCAGCTCTGCCATTGTGTAAAGCCTTACTACATTTGCATCCTGCTGGTGTGTGCAGTTGTTCTCCACATCCCCAGAGGATGCACTGGAGTTAGGGAATGCATACAGATGGGCAACTAAATTGCTTAAAGGAATGGAGCAGCTGCCTCACCATAAGGGTTATGAGCAAGGCAACAGCAAGACTGGTGTTCAACAAGTCACACTACAACTAGGAGGTGCTTGCCAGAAGGTTTGATTTGGGACAGATGAGCGTTTCCTCCCTCCCAGTTACACTTTTAAGAACCACACACACATCTCAGGTAGTAACTCCTACAGAAGCAACCTGTAGTAGAGTGAACCTGACAACAGTAATCCATGTACAACTGGTTTATACCAGATATTAACAATTTGTACTGTATCCACTGTTTGAAAACAGAAGGCAGGTTGCATCTAAGTGCTTTGCCTTTAACTGCACCACCAGGTACAGCTAAAGGTCTTCAGCCAACTGCTCCTTTCCCCTTTCCACACACAGCCTGCAATTGCTACTGTAATCAAAAACGCCTCAGCCCTGACTTCTTACCAAGATCTTTGTCTGTAGTAGTTGCCATTTCTACAAAGTAAATGACTCAGTCCCTCCCATGGAACTGTATGTGTCTATTTAGATAGATATATATACAGACACACAGAGGACATATTTTCCTCTCTGGATATACCAAAGCCTTTCAATTCTGTTTCTCCCCAGCCTAGTGCTGTTTCTATTTCTGTATCTCTAACATCAACTCCTATCTAGCTATGGAGTCCCATATTTAATGACAACACGGATATCATGTCAGGACTTAATTGGTGAGAAGAATGAGAGATGCCAGGAGCAGGTTTTGTCCTTCACTTGCATTTCCTTAAAGTCTTTCTTATTCTGTGCTTGCACTCCATGGCCTCCAAGAGGTATCCTGTCACTTCTAACAATCCCAAGCCAGGCTCTCTCTTTCCAAAGCTCATTTTGAGGCTTCAAAATCAAAGGTCAGAAATTTAGGTTACAGTCCAACACTATGGGCACCAGTGCAGACTGTTAAGCACCTGGGCCCAATACAGAAATTGGTATTAATATCACACATCTGAGAGACTTTTTACAAATTTACTTTTTTTAATTATGCAAAGTAATTAGTGTCACTAAGTATGCACAGGCATACTAATATGTGGCTTTTAAAAACAGAGATATAACCAGCCATAGGAAGTCACAGCAAAGCACTAGGAATTTGTGTTCTATCAGCTCAAAGCACAAATTTTGTCACACATGAAGACAAAAGCTACTGAGACAAAGCATATGAAGTTTCAGTATCAAAAGCCTGTTTTGCTAAAGCTCTGAGTAGCTGAAATAAAAAAACCACTGAGATTTTTCTCTTTAATAAAGAAGCAGTTCTATTAGTTACTCCTTACTCCAGAGCACCACCTAAGTAAGTTCACTGCTTTTATTTCTGCGTCCTTAATCTGTGCCATAGGGACAAGGACAGACCACACTGCAGAACACATTTCTTGATTCAAACTCCCAGGCTGCCAAATGTTTTCCAAAATATAAACTGAGCAAGCATGTCATGATCCCAGACAGGTTGTTGCAATCTCTAGTCAGAAAGGACCACTTAAACCTCAATTCTCTGTAAACTGTTATTTAGATAGATAAATTAAATGTATAAATGAGATTACCACTCAAAGTCATTCTATCAGAGATCAAACACTTCTATCCCTAAGAATCACATTCCCTTAGGTTAGATGTGACCCCCAGCTCACCAGAAATTTAGCAGATTTGTCCTCTCATCAAGGTCAAGTCATCTTGGCTACTCTCAGTAGATCAGATTCAAGTCTAATGGACGTCTAATAAAAACCGTAGGACAGAGGACTCCAAGCTTTTTCAGGCTGGTCCCATATTTTGTTGTCTGGGATATCCCAGCTCCAGTGGCACCAGCAGCTATTGAGTGCACCCAGGGTACCCTTCCCATCACTTCTCCTCCTCCGGGCTTCAAACATCTGATGAGAATTTGCTACCTCTAATCAAACCTCTATTTGAAGCACAAAAAAAAAGACTAGGAAGTCAGCTCTGTGTGATAATTAACTTTCCCTCCACCATCTGGGAAACAGACTAGCAAGGGTGCTGTATTAGCCCATCAAAGCCTGCACTGCACAGGGAAGGACAGTCCTCAGCTCCAGGCTCCCTTGGAAAGACATCACTGCACCAGCCATGCTGCACTCAAACTTTCAGGATGTCTCTTACAGGCACAGTAGCCTGGAGGGCTGTTCTGCTCTGTTTGAAGAAATGCATAAAAAGGTACCACATTAACAAAGTAATGTCATTAGACCTAGTTCCAGGCCCACTTCTTGCTTATAAAAATCCTTTTAAGTGTAATGAAATGCCATTACTTCTAACAGAGACCACTTCATAATACTCCTGTTCCATAAAGAGCTTGTTTAAAGGAGAATATTAAACTTGAATCAAGGAGATTTGGTGGGCTTAGATCCATTTCACAGCTTGGAAATCAAACCAAACAGCGCTACTTTCATGCTTTGTCATCTCTAGATAAAATGGAGTCGTTCTTTTTTCAAACCCAATGAGAGCATATACTATGCTGTGAGATTAATTGGTCTCCTTGCAATAGCTCAGTCTTCAGAACCATGCTCCTCTCTACTTTGCAAAGAAGTTACCATAAACCTAATCTCCTCTAAATACAACCCAAAATATCCCAGAAAGCCACAGCAGAGTCCCAGTCTTAGCTACAAGACTATAGCTAGAGACATCCTCTTCCGCTGCATAAGGTTTTTCTTCCATACATGTATTCAGGGGAACTTGGCTTAATTAGAACTAATGATGAGAAAACCTATAGGGAACTGCTGAATTCTGCAAACAACCAAATATAAAGCATATTGATAAAAAGCCACTTCACTGCTGGGCGATGCTCTTCTGCATGTTGAAGAGAAGGTGACGACAATCCCAGGGTTTCTATGCCAGATCCAAAGAAGCACAATGAGCCAAAGCTGCTGCAAATGACTACCCTGCAACTTAATGAGGATTACAGTCAGTTTTTCTACAAACACCATTTTAAAAAGGTTGGAGCAGGAAAAATTTAACTGAAAATGCCAACAGTTAAATGCAGAGCGTTCCTTATGATGACACTATTTAAAATTCAAGCCAAACAATCAGTCTGCCTGCTGCAGTATTTTGGGTAACCTGTATCTATATCTGAAAGCCAGGAGGTACCATTTCACCCAGGGTTGGTGAAATGTGGGCTCATAGACAGTGGGTTATTAACAGCTCTGACAGCAGCCACAGCACAGAGTCAACATTTACAAATACTAAGGTGGAAGAGGTTACAACTATCCAAACATTCTCATCTGCCTTCAAGTTTGGAAAATGTTTCCAATACAGAATCACTGGATGGATAAGGCTGGAAGCCACCACAGTGGCTCATCTGGTTCCACCTCCCTGCTCCAGCAGGATCACCCCAGAGCTTGCTACCAGATGGTTCTGGAATATCTCAGTGAGGGAGACTCCACACTCTCTCTGGAAAATCTGTCCCAGTGTCACTGCACAGGAAAGAAGTTCTTCACATTCAGGTGGAACAGAACATAGCCTCTACCCAAGCTGAGGTTTTAGAGAGGAAACCCTGCTCCATGGCAACCTATAAGGATGTCTGAACAACAGCACCATCTCATCAGCATTACACCATTAAGTAGGAAAGAACTCAGTTGTGGCAGGTACTGAAGTGCCTTCAAGATATAAAGCCATTCAAAAGCTTGTTTCTGCCCTTTTGTTACTACACCAACAAGGATTTTGTTTCTTCAAAACTGAGCACAGCGACAGTTGACAGAGCTGACGAGGCAGGGGCAACAAATAGATCTGAAAGAGAGATCTTCATCAATACTGGGACTTTAAACAGTGCAGTCTGTCTGTAGGCTCCAGTTCATGCTTCCTCCATGATTTGGAGCAGCAGCTGAAGATGTTTGTCTCCAGCTGACCGCACTGCCAGAAGTCCCATTTCACAGGACAAATCACCACCCCAAGCCTAGAATTCCAGCAACTCAGGCCTCTGCATTTTCCTGACACTGCCATCAGTTCTTCTGCCAGACAGCCTGCAGGAAATCAGGAGGGAGAGCTGGAGACAGTAACCTCTTTAGACAACTCAGCTCAATCCCACAGGCACCATGAGTCAGGGCACCAGTCTTCCTAATATAAAGTCCATATACCACAGATGAGCCTTGCCCAAGCAGCCAGAGGATGGGCTTGGGCAATTAACTGCAATGATCCTACTGCCTGGTAATGACAGAACAAGGTTAAAGCATCATTTGAAGCATTTTTCATCCAGCTGACAGATCTGTTTCATGAGATTTGTTTTCATGGCATTTTGAATCTTATTTCATCAGTATTTTGAACAGTACCCTTCTTTACTTTTCATAAAGAATGGTTTATATATACCCTTAATTCCACAGTCTCACGGAGAAGTTGTTCTGACTCCACTTGCACAAAGGTATGCACACATTCGTATATAATCCCATGAAAACATAAACATCACTTCATAGCTTATTCTGTGTTATTTATTACCTTATTCTATGAAACAACTACACAGCACATAAATCCCAAACATGACTTGGAAACTGTATTTATTAATGCAAACGATGATATATTAATAATCATGAGCTCAAGCCTCTTTTCCAGGCTGAGCTGCTTGTACGGTTTATTCTCAAAATCGTTTAAGCCCACACCATACATCTTGCATGCTTTAACACAACACGTTATTATATTGCTTCAACTACCTACCATTTAACAGGCTAACATCTCTAGTTGGCCAGGAACAAATAAAAATATCCAAAGGCATGCTAATGCTTTTCAGATCATTAGCTCATATGAAATTCAGGCATTTACAACAAATATGGCTAGAAAATTAAAAGAATTCTGTAATAAGATACAGAAATCCATGTTGTATTAATAACAGGTTTGTGTCTTTAAGCAGAAACGAATTAACTGCACCAACACTCAACGCCAAATGAAAGCTATAAAATTGAGGGGGGACTAAATGAAATCCATCTTTGACTTTTACAAACACTGTCAGAATGCAAACTGTGTGCCTAAGATGATGGAACCACAGCTTTTGTGGCCTGCCTGTCCAGTTCTTGAGGCCAAGACATCACTGCTGCCTGATGACACCCATTACCACATTAATATCATGAGGAATGGAAGGGCGCCCACCTCCAGCCTCACTGAAAAGATTTTCATCCTGAGCAATCAGGAGGGCTGGATTGCAATGATGCAAGGCAATTTCCACAGGGTAATGATGCCATTTTGGTTTTTGCTTTTTTTCTCTGCATTCTTCCCACATATATTTGTAGCTCTGGAGCCTATTGTATTAGTGGCTAGTTCTCCCAGTAATTTTCCATGCCCTTTCTGCAGGCAGAAGGACAAAGCAAATTCCAGGGACTCTATCCTATCTTGGTTCTTCCTGGCTGCTAAGGTTGAGAACAACTCTTCAAGATACATCTTCATAAACATAAAAAGTACAGCTAGTATCAAGGTGGAAGGCGGGTGTGCAGAGAGGGGGCTTGACCTGTGGGGGAATTGCACCACCGCTTGTCCTCCTAATTGGTGCTTTTTTGTCCATTACGCTAATTTGCCAAACTTACAAGAACTGTACTCACCGTGTATGTACAGGCTAGATATTGTGGATATTCTCCACGACTGCCCCTGGAGACCTCAAAAAGAAGATCCACTTTTATAATACCTCCTGTATTAATATTATCTTGAAAACGTGTGCTGTTTCATTTCTAGGCTGAAAAAGGCATCAGTACCATCCTCCTACCTGAATATTGATCTCTCAAAGTACATTTCTGACACTACAGCATCCACGGTGAGTTCCTGCACTTTCACAAAACTTCAAAAGAAAAGCAGTCTCAAATCTAATAAATACAATCCTGTTGGAATTGTAAGCAGTGATCATAAAGTCTGCAGGAAGTGAAATACCCTTTGCACCACACATGTTAAAGCCACATACAGAGTTCCTCAAATTCCTTCTTCCTAAAACCTAAGGCCAGAAGAAGATGCTCAGTAGAAAGTGAGAGCAAAATGTAAATTTCTAGGGGTCTGATTATGTACCTTTATTACAAGTACAGTCCCCAAGACTCTGAGGCCTCTAGTCCAATATCCTGGTCAGAACAGGGGCAGTTCTGATCAGACCAGGCTGCTCAGGGCTTCCTCCAGCCTGTTCTTCAATAACCCTGAGGATGGAGCTTGCACCATTCCCTTTGGGAAGCCTACTCCAAAACTGGACCTCCCCATGCTGCAGGCAGTGACTGCTACATGGCAAGACATGGAAACTCCTTGCATAAACCGCATATAAATCCTTCAAGGTATTGAAAGAAAAAGAGAAAAAATATGAAGAAAAATCACTATTTTAAATGTTTTGTTTAAAAGCCGATTCCCAAATTTGTCAAGACTGCTCAATACTTTTAACAGATCACTTATGAAAACTCGTAAAATTGAAATTCAACTAAAAATTCTCATCTAATTGTCTGCAGATGAAGACAGGTTTCAAGTACTAAGGGAGCTTAATGGAAAAAAAGATCTTCCTACTACCAAATTGTCTGAAATTAGTAGGAAAAAATTAGGTCCCACTGGCAGCCATGCCACTTCCATTCATTAACCTCCCAATTTCAAGTTATTTAAGTTTTAGCTCTTTGTTGATGAAAGAAAAAACTTCTGTCTGCAGCATCACTGTGGTCACCAGAAGGTTTACTTTTCAGGTCAAGACTGGACATAAAAGCAAATAAGCTCATTTCTGGTGTCAGTCCTTCTTGGTACCAGCAGCCCATCCTGGGGACTTGGAGGGCTGTGTTCCAGGGCAGTGTGTCCCTAAACTCTGAATTCAGAGATCAGAACTGACCTCTGCATAACCTTTTTGCTGGGTAGAAGTCACATTTAGCTCCTGCTCAAGAGACCCAGACCACAATCATGTACTAGGAAATGTATCAGTTCAGCACTCCAGAGAAAGATGGGAAAGTAAGGGAAAGGTTCTGTACTTCACTCAGATCTAATTAAACAAAAATCCCATTTCAGCCCCAGACAATATCTGATCTACAGGCCAGAACTTCAGATTAAGGAAGGTAAGAGAACCACAGGAAAAGCACAAACTTCAAGTAGGTTCAGGGAATTATACTTCAAATTTCTTTGGTATTTCTGCAATTTAAGTCTCCTTATCCAAGCATTTCTTTCTCCCTTCTACTTATGGGGACAGTTCAACTAAGTTAGATTCATCCACAGTTTTGAGCTGCCACTTTTAAATAAGAGTCCATTTAAAAATGGTTTATTTAACAGGTTATAAGTAAAATCCAGCCTTCCTCATTTCTCAAGGAGCAGCATCTACTGCACTCAAACATAATCCTGTAAGGGATAAACCCACTTCCATTTCATTCATTTATCTTTACCTCCAAGAAAAAGAAGCATTGCTGGTCACAAACTTAATAAATGGCTCATCTAATCCTAGCCAGCCCAAGCATTAAAAAAAAAAAAAAAGCCTGTTATAATGGATACAGAACTAAAAGGTATCTTAATAAAGTCTGCATCTGAGAATTTATATGGACAAGTAATAGTAGTCCAAAGTAAAAAGAGGAACAGAAAAATTAAACAGTTCAATGAATACATGAAAAACTCACTCATCTTTTTTCTTTTAAGGTCACCTTTGAAGAAAGGATTTCAGGTCATGTTACTGAAAGGGTGAACACAAACAAAAACACAATCTTGAAACAGACTTTATCATACTGTTTGGATGCTAAGAGATACCTCTTCACATCTCATTCATTACTTAGTAGCAATGGAATAATGAGCAAGCAATGAAAAAAATATAATGGACACCAAAGGTAAGATCCAGTTTTTCCAACACTGGATCACGATTCAATGGATGGGTTGACCAAGGCTTGTGCAGCCAGAGCCACGAGTTGTTTATTTCCCTCTCTGTAAATCACTGAGTCTTTAGACACAATTAGTGTCAGCTATGCAAGACCTTTTAAATGTCACTTTAAGGTCTTTCAGAGAAATGGTAAACTAGAAGAATTTGAAGTCTAAGCCAATGACAAAAACCCACACAAAGCCCCCAAACCTTAGAGCCTACTCCTGTTCCCAGAGCTGGGAATCATGGAGCAGGGAGAACCAGCTTTCTGGTACCCAGGTTTCAGAGAGACATCTCAGTACATTTCTTGGACTTTCCTGTTCTTTTTTCCAAATATGAAAGACTGCCACATTATTCTCTAAAGGCCTCTGACAGTGGTAAAGCGATTTTCTCCATAAATCATTGTAATGCTAACACAGCAGTTTACAGACTCATCTTTAAAAGAAAGACTTTACATTTACTGCCACTGCCAGCAGAGAGAACGAAAGTTAAGCTCTGACAACTGCTCTGTCTGGGGGCATAACAAATGGAAAATTTATTCCTTGGACAATTCCAACAAAATTTAATATACTTGTGAAAACTGTAAATACTTTGTACTTCAGAGAACTACGTGTATTAAAAAGCCATTTAGCATATTGAGATACTTGCACATTCATATAGAAAGCATGCTGAAGTCCCCTTGATGTTACAGCAAAACCGAGTAACCTGCAACAGCAAAGCCTCAAATGTGCTTTTCCTGAACATTCTTCTTGATAATCTGTTGTTCTTGAAGAAAATAAGGGAAAAAGGAGAAAAGGTTGAAGAAGAAGAAGGTTTCCTGGTTTGCCTCCTCATTCCAGAAGGCAACTGGAACATTCCTAAATATTTAATCAGAATTTTTTTAGTAACACAACATACATATGTTTGCAGTACTTTATTAGTCCAGACATCCACAAACATTCTTACCACAAGGCTCTCAGGGGGGTATTGCTGCTGCCCAATTCCAGGATTTTTTCAGCTTATTTGTACACAGTCCTTAATTACACTTTTCACCCTGTGAGCATAAACCCAATTATAGTTCACTTCTAAACATCAATGTTTTGCAGATAAGGAATATTTACATCCTTCTCCTGTGTGAACCTAAAGGTAACACATCTTTAAAAAAAAGCTGTTTAAGACAGCAGATATTTTGGAGTCATCTGTGAACTTCATGTAGGGTTAAAGCAATCAAACCAAACACTCTTGTATTCTGTCCATCTGTAACAGCAGCATATTTAAAAAAACAAACAAAAAAACTCAAGAGTACTTAAGGGCAAGGAAATTCAGCTTCTGGTCATTTCTATTTTTGTTCCTAAGTACACTTAAAATATTCCCTTACAATACTTCCTAAAACTTTATTAAGACTTAGGTATTAGTCTTCTATTAACTCTGTATTTAAATCCATTTGTCTCAACAGCAACAGCTAAACACCAAGACTTAACCTTCTGCCATTTCATCACTGTTTCTTACTGCATGCCCAGGAAAACCTTTAAGGATCAGTGCAGTGGACCAAATAAACAATAAAACTTTTCATAGTATTTTAAAAGCATAGTTTTACTTTTTAAGTACCTTAATTTGGCTCATCTGTGAATAGCTAAAAGCTGCTCTTATTCAGTTTCACAGCCTCTCTGAACTTGAGGCTATTAGTTGAAATGAAAAAAAAAAGATAAACATCAGACTGTGCTGGCCAACACATACTAAGTATAAATTCTCAATTAACAAATTCTTACTTTACAGGAACTGTTTGAATAGCCAGAAGCCAACAAGAACAATAGCAGCAGCACATTCAGCAAAGCTACTTAACCAAAGCACACAAGGATGTGCTCAGATGTGAACTGTCTTGCTCAGACTACATGCTAAAACCCCTAAAACTCTCTCAAATGCTTTGATAAATAAAAAGCAGGGGAGAATACTGACTTGGAAACCAAGTTATTTTTCAGTAAAATGCAATTAATTACCAATTCTAGGACTGACTTGGAAGGAGGCTTCACTGTATCTTCATTGTAACAGCAACACACATACTTTTCAAACATGTATTTCACCCAAGAATAAAAATGTCTTTAAACAGCAGTGAGATTTACTGTCCTTCCAGCATTTTCTAACCAAATACCACAAAAATGCTGCTCTTGCAGAATGTCAAGGACAAGAAAGGGCAAAGGAGCAAAATCCAATCTATGCTGAAGCTGGTAGTAGAGAAAGTTTGTCCACATTGCAGTGAGATTCCCATCTGCATTCCATTGCAGCTGGTGTGAACCCAATCAGTGCAGGTTAAATATACGTCAGATCCCTGATTACTGTGCTCTGACCTCTGGCCAAGTCGGACATTATACATTCCTGCTACATATTGCAGCAGTTAAGGAATCAATGCTGCTTTAAACAAAATGTGTTCTGTGCGGCACCGTGCCTCCAATTTCTTCACATAGTGCAGATTTCTTGGGGTCCCTCACCAAGCTCTCCTGTCACTCTCCGTGTGGCCCCTTGCTGAGTCACTAGATGAGAAGTCAGAAAACCCAAGTTTAATCTGTTTTGTCAACACATAATGTTTTTTCCAAGACCTCACGTAGGGTCTCTTTGGATTTCCTGCTCCCCATACATAAAACAGGGATGATAGTACTTCTCTCAAGGGACTGCTGTGAACAAACATTTACATTAGTGAAATGTGCTTGCAAGAAGCTCAAACAGGTCCTGCACATACGCCATGCAGAGATTTCCTATTTAACATGTTCCATCATTTTTTCCACCCCAAAGAGCTTCGAAGACAAACTACCACAAACTAGACAAACTACAAATAAGTAAAATCCGCAGAGTAGGGAGAAATCATTCTAAGGTTCAGGCTGTGGCCATTCCCATCCTCTTCATGTGCTCTCTTACAGCCTGATCCCTAAGGGAGCTGGTTCATGGACCTGAACAAGAAGAAACTGATTCTGTTGAGACAGTCAAAAGCATTTCACCAGTTATGCATCAGAACTGGTCCACAGAAGACTCAGATGAGCTTCAGCAGCAGTACACAGGACATGATCACCCTGCACAACTGGGATACAGAGGAATTGTTGGCAAGGATGGAACCGGTGCACTGGCTTTACCACAACCACTCCCTCACTGGTGTTCACTACAAACAGCTACCAAAGTCCAAGACTTCAAAGCAATCACAGCCAAAACCAACTCAGATTCTCAGTATTTGCCATTGTGACTGGATTTACCAATAAAACGTAAAGCCACCACAGATTCGTAAGACTACCAAAGAAGAGGGTTGATTTTTAAAATGCTAGAACGGCATCACTTACAACACAACTAAGCTAACATGAACACAACAGGCTTCGTACAACAGCTGCTGACAGTGGCACCTCAAAGGTTCTGGATTTGGTCTTAACCAACACCAACAGGAATAAAAAGTATACTGAGGCAACTGAGTGGCTTCACAGATGAATGACAGTCAAAAAATCATCACACACAGTCACACATTGGCAAAACAATTTTTTGGGAAATATACATTTTTGTCATATATACCAACAATAACTTGTTTAATATGGGTTATTAACTCAGCCTCAGCAGCCCACATCCACATGCTGAGCTGCCAGAACCAGAGAGTGCCCTACCTGGATACTATGCTGGAGCCATTGTAGAGGTCACTGGCGTAGGACAGCGTGGCCAGCGGTCGGACTGAATTGTAGCGCGTGAACTTGGAGAGACACTCCTGAAACTCATCCAGCTGGCTGGTGGTTCTGCTGTCATCTAGGAACAGGCAGCCACATCGGAGAGGGCACAAACAGAGTAACAAGGTAAACTCAACAGTAAACAAAAACAAACAAACAAAATCAAGATATATGTCTCCATGTGATGCTTGTTATTTGGGGAGGATTCTTGGCCAAAACCAGGCTCTCTCTCATCTCTAGCACGCTCTGAAGGCTTTATCAGCTTTTCAAAGAACAAATGAAGTCTCTCCACTGCAATGCTGGGTGAACCTACTGTGCTGAGAATCCACCTAGAAGTCAAATACAATTTTGTAAACTCATTTATTTTACTCACATTCAGAGCCTGTGGGCCATATAGATTACTGACAGAAAAGTTTTAAACATATCAAAATGCACTGCAAAGGACATGTCTCGTTTTCAGAGGTGAATGCATATTCCTTTCCCTGTTCTGTTACAGTATGTCTACATTTGTAGACACTGGTGTCAATTACACTCAAAATACTTTTAGTAAAAAATACTTCTCTTGTTATTCCAAAAGCAACAGAGCTAAGACAGAATCATTTCAGGGCTGGAGAAGGAAGACAAGCATGAAACCAGAAGGCTCCCTGTACAAGAAGTTTTGTGAAAATTATGACCTTCAACAGACAAGGTGAAACTGAGCCAGCTTGAATAATGATGATAAATATTCTGTGGGAAATGGAACAGTTTACTATAAAAGTTAAAAGTAAATTGCAGTGTAGATAGTTGAAAGTCATTCACTGAATTCTCAGAAGTCCTAACTTTTCTTGGTAGGAATATAATTTTATTTGAACCGTTTTAAATTTTAGTGTTTTGTAAATAAGGAAAAATTCCTAACTTACAGCAATGCCTCAAGGGCAAATCTGGATTCCCAATAGGATCACATATCCACAAGCCAAACATTAGGCAGGGTGTTCAGGCTTCATAACGACCCGCCAAATTTGCAGCAATTCTCATAATCCTTTCTCTAATGCTTCCACCCTCATCTTCTATTTTTGCATCAGTGTATTTTAGGGGAACTACAGCTAACACTGCTGGTTTACAGGTACTGCACACCTTGTCTCCTATTCCACCACAGCATCCACTGCAGCAGCAGAGAAACCACTCACACACACACACAACAGAGATCGAATTCCACCCACTAGTTCAGCTAGCCTTAGCAGCAGCATAAGGAAATAAGAAGATCCATTTATTACAAAAGCTTGGAAATACCAGGGGTGGGAACGGAGAGGTTGAGCTATAAAAGCAAAATCCAGCTGTGACTTCTTGTGGGAAAACAGAGAATAATCATTTCTGCACTCTGGTAATTCCTTGCCATCAGAAATTGTTATCTCTATAGTTATAAGGCATTTTGAAGCGTCCCTCATATGCACTTTTTAATGTTTGATCACATAAAGGAACAGTGAAGGCTAGTAATTAGCATGCTTAGGGGTACTAGCATACACATTATCCATGTCAGAGGGATGAAAAGGGGCAAAATGAACAAAGTGCTGCTCTAAATTAACATCATCAGCACCTGACCACTACAGGCAACAGCCTGAGAAGCAACACAAACATCAGTGTTTTTCAAAGACTGTTTTCTCCTTCAGCACTGTGATAGAAGGGTAGCAGCTATTTGTCCCTATTTCCCTCATTTAGAGATCAAGCACACAGTTCTCCTATAATTTATTTTCTATGTGTGCCTGGAAAACTGAGTATTATTTCTCAAGACATCTTCCCCATCAAAGCGCAAGGCCATTTGATAATTACAGTAATATTATGTCTCCACTCCCTACCAGTCAGAGGCACTTCTTGCAAAAAGCTTTAAATCCACATTAAATCCTATTTAAAATGTGTCAAAATGCAGGAATGACTTAGGAGAGGAAAACTTAATCAAGTATCATAGGTTATCCCTTATTTAGGAGAAAATCTGCACTTGCAAATCCTCTGCTCTTGGAGCAACTGACACATATGAATACAAAAAACCAGTTTCACTGCATTCATATTTATAGTTCCAATTATGAAGAAAGATGCCTTCTACAAGGGAATGCTGGGAAGAGCCCCATTTGTTATCCTAGGTTAATAAGTTTTATTTTTACATAAACACAGTTATGCATCACCAAGACAGCTCTGCACGAAAACATCTCAGTGTGAGCTGTGAAGAACTGCATTCTGCAAAGCACCTGCTAGCACCTCACAGGAATGTGGCTGGACACATGCAATGTGCTTCTCCAATCTCTCAGATATTGAAGTAACCTCCCAACATGCTGCATTCCTTGTTAAAATCATTTTGCTGTGCACAATGAGAACTGAGCCAGTTAATGCTCTGAAGTAGGTAGAAGATGTGGATACTTCTAAGAGCGAGCTCCCCTAAGACATGCTGCAGCCTTCATTCTGGAGCCATTTCTTAACTACTTTTTAAAATTCCTTTTTATATATTTATTTTAAAGAGACTAAAACTAAATTCACGGAGAAGAAAAAAACAGGTTTCTAAACCAGCAATCCTGCCTTGGGAGGTCCTAAGTTATAAACCTGCCTTCCAAGGTTATAAGTAAAGCTACTTTGCTGCAGCAACCTGTGCCTGGTTTCCTCTCATCCCTAAATGGTGTCCCCCATCCCTGGGGGCTGGCTGCTTTCCTTGCAGTCTGTCACACTCATACTGGCTGCAGCTCCAAGCTTGGTGCTGCAAATCTCTTGCCTGCCACAGTCCATTGCCTGAAGCTTTTCTTGCCAAGCTGGTTTCTCCTCCAGAGGGGCTGCAGATCAACCCTCCTTGCCCTCAAGACACAGTTATTTGACCCTCTCATTTCTTAAGAGAATCTTGTGTGTAATTAAGGCCCATGCATCCACTAGGCAACAATTACTCTAGCTGCTGTCACACTGTTACTCAATTATGAATGAGGCAATCTATGCCATTTGGAAAACAGCTTCTAGTTCTACAATACAAGCCTTAAATCTAAGGTGTGCCCCATGGGACAACAGCTATGCTGCACACTCAGCTTCTATAGTCCAAACCATTTGTTAACCAAGACACAATCTAGATAACAAAGGGTAACCTCCAAGTGTCCTCTTGCATGCTAAATACACGAGAACGTATCCATTTATGTTTATACCACTATAAACTATTTATGTTATATCTCTGTAGCATTTCAACAGCAATGTTTTTAACTTCTGAGTTTATACCACATCTAGTGGAAAGACAACTCAACCACTGCTTTCAGGCATTTTCATCTTCAGAACAGGCACCAGAGAAATTGTTTATTGTGAGTGTTGTCCTTCACAGTAAGGAATTACAAAGCAATACACATGCCCTTTCAAAGTGACAGGATTAAGTTTGCCAAATTTAGCAACTTCAAAGATTGGTCAAGGTTAGCAAAACACGATGATCTGAGTAACACAAATATGTATAGGCACAATCCCATGCAAAAGAAGAAGTGAAAGCTGCTCTCTCAAAAGCAAAGCTTTTCTGCAAGAGGTACCTGACACCAGAAGTGGAACAGCACTCGAGAACTCACCCGAGACACGAGTCATCCTGGTGGAAAAATAGCACTGCTCGAGGTCCTCAAAATGAGCTGTGAGGCGCTTGCGTCGCGAGGCCAGCGTGCTGTTGTACCACGGCTGCTTTTTGGTCTGAGGGGAGAAGGGAAAATGCTTCAGAAAGGTAAAAGCCAGGCCTGGGTTTCACTTCTATAGATTTTACCCAATTATAAAGAATTACACAATATATGCAATAGGTTAGGAGTTTAAAACGCCAATAAATGAAGAATCTTGGCACTGTCAAGAGTTATTTCTTAGGGTCCTATGCTGCACCCCTTAACATAACAAAAACAAATCCCTGCTTTTAGATAGTTTTGTTTCCTGAACCTTAGTGAATTTAGCGATTTTGGCTTCACACACAGGACAGGCAATCCCAACTCTCGGGGAGCCCTGTCTTGCATTTATACAGATCAGACAGTAGAGGCCAACTTCTGGCTTCACAAATCAAACAGACTGTACAACAAATACTCCCCAGATCCCTGGCAGACAGCTCATTAAAAGAGAAGGAGGTGTTTATTTTAATGAGTTAGTTACTGAATTACTTCTTTTGAAGCATCTCAGTAACTCTCTGTAAAACTAAGCAAATAAAACAGCAGCAAAAGACAGCATGAAGTTCAAAGGTTAATTGAAAAGAAGTTCCTGAAGCTCATCATTAAAGCCATTTCCCCAACCTACCCAAACAGTAATAGTGAGATGTAGGAGCAAAGGATTTAAACTACGTAAGTAATCTTTCCTGCTGAAGCAAACACAGAAAATGCAGTACTCACCATTTTAATCATGAGCAATGAAAAGGAAGGAAACCCTCTACTACGTAAGAAGCACAAACAGCTCCTTGCTTTAGTTTCTATTTAGAAAGTCTCACATACCACATCCTCAAAACTAATATTTTAGAAGATTTAAGAACCATCAAGCTCCCTAATGAACAACGTCCCTGAGCAAGTACAAGGCCCATAATGCTACTGAATGGCACGAACAAAGCCCACTTCGTGTACAACTCCCCCTCAATCCATGCAGGGGAACAGCCTGTCCTCATTACAGCCACCCACCAAGCCAATGAGAGCAAAATAAGTTTACAGCCCACTCAAATTTTATTTGTACCTGCATGAAAAGCAACCTAACATTTGAGGAAAAAAGCAAACCCCAAGCACTGAAACCTCCAAGCCACCACTTCCCACAAACTGACATTGTGGCTCACACTTGCCTGTGACAGCACCCATGGTCTTCACAGCCTGTTTCATCTCAAAAGCAGCTCCAACCTCAACACACAACACTGGGAAATGCTCCTATATCAACACCTTTTAAGTATCATTTTTCAAAAAAATGCTTAATAGAACCCTTCTATAGCCGCTTCCTGTAATTTTTGTGCACCAGCCTCCTCAGCACATCGTTAGTGATTTGGGCTCAAGACAACTTCAGGCAGAGAACAATCACTTCTGTCTCAAGTTAAGGCAAGCTACCTGAACCACGATGAGTGACATAACACAAACCCAAGGCTGATCTGCCAGATCCCAGATTGAGATGGAATCAATCAGGTGTTCGCCTGCTGCATCTCCCAAGGATGATCCCTGTGGAGCAGGTCTCAGGTTGGCACGTGGCAACCCAGCTGTGCTGAGAACCAAGCAAGGGGCACTAACCCACAGTCATCAGACCACCCCCAATTAACCTGCTCAGATTTTGCCAAAAACCAGATATTCAGCTTCTATAAAGCCGGCTCCCTGGCTACTTTTTAAGCAATACTGGGCAACAGGAGGACAAAATTAGGGAAGACAGAAAAGATATCCAAGCAACTTTTATTCAGTGGCTAAAACTACTATGGTCACCGTAGCTGAGGATATCAGTTTGGATTCCTCTGTTACCAGGAGCGATTTTACTGCCTGAACTCCATCAGATACTCTAAAGAGTCCTCTAACAAGTGTGAAAAAGCTTCTTAGCTGCACACAAGCTCCTTATTTCTAGCAGAAAAAAGGTACTGCTATTAAATACTACCTGCAGAATTCCCCAGGGCCTAAGTGACTTGTCCACTGTTTACTTCTAAAGCTCATCTTCTGGAAGAGAACTGTCCTAGAGCTTTGTGGTATATAAATTCTTCCCCAACAACATGTTTGTGGGCAATGCAAAAAGTAATTATATTGAGAAAGGAAAGCTGTGCTGTCTATCCCAGATAATTCTTACAGCCAGCAGTGCCCAATATATAATTTTTGCCATGACTGACAATCAGGGAAAACCCTCACAATTTAATTTATATTTTTAAAACTGTTTTTATGGTGAAGTCTTGCTGAAATTAGACTACCTTTGAACAGAAGTGTTTAACTTCCAGGTTCTCTTTGAACTCCCCATCCAAATATATATTAAAGTTTAATTTGAAAATTTGTACTTGAGAGTACAGATCTTGCACTCTTGAGGACAAGAAATCACATCTAAGGACAAAAATGATTATTCTCACACAAATAAGGCTGTCATACAGAATGACTAGAAAGTCTAGCTTGTTTGTTTTGTGAGCTCACCAGCAGGATAGCTATGCTATTAATTTTGGCTTTGAAATAGGAAGTACTGAGACAAGTAATGTCACTGGAGACCAAATACACAGTAGCACATCAGAGTCCTGAACATAAAACCCCCATCTACATTACACCTGCCTGCTGAAATGTGGTAGAACTACAACTCTCAAGCAAAAAACCTCCAAAGACCAGAGCAGCACGAACAACAAGCCTTTTCCCCACAGACTAATAGATGGATTTTTCTAATTACCAATTAGTTACATAGCTGTAGGGAAACATGTATGTCCACCAGCTCAAAACTCCACATGTTTTTTTTTTTTCCTTTATATCAAATAAGATCCAACAGCACTTTGACCTGTTAATTCACCAGTTTCATGCTGGAGTGTGCCAGGGATGGTCCACCACCACCAGAGAGCACCCAAGGCACAGCTGGAATGTGCCCAACAGTCCATCTGCCCAAATGAAAACTGTTTAACCTTTTTGGAACTATGAGCTGGGTCTGAGTGTCACCTCCCCAGCCCAGCTGACCCCCTGCAAAGTGCAAGGCTATAGAACTGGAATTTGGAATTCAGGAGGCCCTACAGATCAGACAGTTTGGAAGCTGCCTGCCAAACAGCTCCATTCTATATACAGCTTTTTGCCCTCTATATGAATTTATAACAGTTTGTAAAAGGCCCTGATGAAGACAAATGACATAACTGAGCCTGGAGATTATTTTTTTTGTTTTGAAAGTTAAGCTCGACCTACAGCTACTTAAGCCAATGCAAAGGGTCAGGGATTTAACTCCCTTCCCCAGTGCTGCCCACATGGGAGATGAAGAGCAAACTATATCCCCTCTTCCATGGAAGAGTCAGCTTTAAGAAAAAAGTCAGACGTCTAAATACATTACACCAGGGGTGTCTCACACTGGGAACAATCATTCCTACAGCTGCAGCTGCCCATACAACCAGTTAAGAGCATTTTCAAGGCTCCAGTTGACCACTAACTCTGGAGATGGATGAAGGTGCACCTCAGCCATGCCCAACCTCCACATTCACCCTCCCAATCCCATCCACACAGATGTTTATATATTATCTTACCTGAGAACTGCCACTGAAGCCTGGAGGCTGGCTATACTCGGTGGAGTCAATAATACTACTGCAAAAATAAAAGAAATAGTCTGCTTAAATCACTGCACAGCCATCCTTTATCATTTTTAACCTGTTTGCTATTCCCTCCTTGACACTCTGCAGCATACTTGCCTTTGAAATCCATTTTCCAGACAGGGAACACAAGGTTTTATTTTGTTTGGGGGTTTAAGAGAGATTTTCTTTTTTCAAAATACAGTTTTCCTAGAGCAGAATGCCGTCACACACAATTATGTGTAGTGCAGTCAAATAACTTCTAATTAAAATGCAAAAGCATATCCTTTGTATGAAATATGCAGCACAAGACATTCTGAAAATAACATGCTACCACTAGTTTTCAATTTCTTAAAAAAACAAAGAAAATAGAGAAGTCTAATGCTCTGGCATTTGAATCAACACTGGAAAGGGAAAAGCTAGAGAAATCAGTGTAAGACAGACACTAGTTTAAACAGACAATTAAGGAAATACAGAAATAACCTAAAAAATTACTGACAGCCAGGATTACTATTATTAGAAAATACTGCACCATATTACAGTATTTGGAATGACACAACATATCTTTTAAATCACTGTTTTCAAAACACAGCATAGACATGCAAACTCAATGGAATTTAACTTTCAAAACTGCAAAAAGATCTCCTGATCCAAGCAGAAAACAAGTGGTTCAGTGCCCTTGGACATACAGGCAAAAAATTTAGCTTCCACAGTAAGACACCAGAGCCAGATTAAAGCACATTTATCACCCAAATTTCATATACCTCCAGGACAGGTAAAGATTAGCATACAAGAACACGATTTTATTGATTATGCAGAATACATTAGGAAAATCACCATGATTTGTTTCTAAAAAATCTTTTCAACTGCTTTTCTTCTGCTATGTCATTTGACTTGGACAAAGAAGAAACTAGCTGGGATCATTGTTCTTATTATTCTTAGTCTTTCTTATGAGACAACCTTCAGTTTTTATCATTGCCCAAGAAAGCTGAAGGTTTCTTTAAAAAGCTTCTAGAACACTGTTGTAGGTCTTAGTACCAATTCCTGCTTATGTAACAGCTGACAGAACTGATGTGTAAACTTGAGAATCTTGGCCATAAACAAATTGGTTTGGTTGAAATGCCAGGCAGGGCACCTGTAAGTTTGGAAGAATGAATCATTGGTAGCAGTGCTTAAATACTTCTCTGAACGTTTTCAAGCTCCCCTAGAAGTGGAGGGAGGTGAAAACAGAAGATCAGACATAACCACTGATGAGACTTAAAAAATAACTTGGAAAATGAGATTGATTAGACTTCTGTTCCAGGCAAGACAAAAGCTGTTAACAAAGAAAAACCTAAGGGATCAAAATCATTATTTGCAGAAGCAATTGTAAGGGAGAAAACAGCAGAGCCATTTCAAGCATGGTTGGGGACAATGAACTTTAAATTAGAATGTGGCTGCATGAAATAATGAAACATGGACAGCAGATCCTGCCAGAACTGCAGGAATAACACATTCAGCTACAAAGCAACGAAAAAGTACTCCACTCTGAGACAGGTACAGTGGCAATTAACAGCAAAACACACAGTCTGGTCTCGTTTTGCTGCAAGTTGTCTGGTGATGTAAAGGCTTCAAGAGTGTAGACGTCATCTCCCTAACCAGAGCACAAATTCAAAGCCATTTCTGTGCAGTGCCTGTAGCTGAGTTAACTCATATATGCTTGAATGTTTTTCCTTTCAGTAAACAGGAAGCAAGTAATCAGAAAATTACAGAAGTGCGCTCCAAGTTGTTTGTTAAAAGATGTAACATTAGGTTCAGTTTGGAAATTCAGCTACATTGATATGACATTTAAAAACCCAGAACAACAATAACAACAAACAAGACAACCCACAGACTATAGAACCCATTACAGGGATGGGAGGAGGTAATTAGAACAAATGGAGGGGAAGGAAGATCAGGATTTCAATAACTGAACCAGAGTTACCAAGCAACTCATTTCTAGATCAGAATTTTCCCTCAGACTCTTATTAGTGATAGTTTGTTATTGCTATTAGTCCTGGATAGCATCACAGAGAAGCTGCTTATTCCTGTCTTCTGTTTGCACCACTTACTGGGAGCAAAAATAACACACACGCTCCTGTTCAGAAAAGCCATACACAGAACTATTTGTTCTCTTCCCTTATTCTTCCCCTCTTGTTCTCTATTAGTATAGGAAGCAACAGGCAACACTGTAAACAAGCACTGTGCTATTACCCAATTTAATGTTTCATCACACCCTGTGTAGGCACAAAAGAAAACACGTGTTTCTTGCAGCCAGGGATGTATTAAACATCATGGCTGGGCCAGGTTTTTTTGCTAAAGAGTTTCTGAAGGAAGCCGAAGGGAGGAAAAGTAATTTCACATTTTGAAGATGTTAAGAATGGGGAGGGAAAAAGCTACAAACAATGAAAAGAAACAGAAAATTAATGAAGCAAGCCTATGATTTAGAGGAAGCAGATGAATAAGGGCAAGTCACCAGAGACCAGATAAAACTGAATTCTAAAGAACTCTGTTTTCTTGAACTTTAAATTCAAAAGCTAAAGAAGTTTTCTTCCTCTCAGCACTAGTCTGTGATAACCTTGTAATATTTATACGGCACATTATTAAAGAGTTATACAATTATATTTCATTAGCAGTGTGTTAAGTATTTAAGTTATATTTCAATTTAAATACACCATTTTAAGCCACTGATAAGCTAAAGAGTTTCTGCAAACTCAGTATAATTTTAACACGGAAGTGAATCCATCCCAAACTATATTTGTATTTCACTCTTAGTGGTTCACGGCATCTATAAAATGCACTCTGGAGATGAAATATTTCAGTTAAGAGAAGTGAAAAAAATCAGCATATTTCACATCAGCTGTTCTGCAGCATTCTTGCCAAGGAGGAATGCTGTTGAGATATTCTTCAAAACGTACACTAAATGTTGAAAATAAAATTAATTTCAAGTGGTAGACATTCCTGGAATCTAATTTATGGTAATTCACACCAATACAATTACTTGAATTATATAAAACTGTCAAAATGGGGCAGGGATAGAAGTTACAGGGGTAACTTCTGGCAACAACTGATGCCTGTTCAGACACTTTCCTCACATACTGATTTCTCTTCTACCACTCAAGGCTACTTCTTAACACAGGAATGTCACCAAGAAAAAGATAAGGGGTGTTCTAAAGCAAAGAGGAAAAAGGTAATCTCACATTCCCTAGAAAACACTTAAATATCCTATTATATCACACCCCTGGCATGCTGTAGCAGGAGGAAAACCCCAAAGCTCAAGACACAGCTGAGATAGACCCAAAGAGGTAAGAAAGAGCCAATGGTATCTGCACCCATCATGGCTCCAACCCACTGCCACATCCCAGCATCCCAGCAGATCCCAGAAGCACATCAATCCAAAGATCACTACAGGGTTTGGTTTTTTTTTTTTACTATCTTACATCTTCAAATGCAAGAACTGAGATTGATTGACCCCTAGGACAAGAAATAATTAGGCATAAAGGAATATTAAGACATTCTCAGTAGACTGAAACCAGTGTAGCTCTCACTGCAGACTGTTCCCCCCTCAACCCTTTTATTAAAACTCCTGGGCTTAAAATGTTATTCCAGCCTTCAAGAGATAAAGTTCTTTGGGGGCTTGTTTGTTAGCTGAGCTCAAGTAACAGAGATACATTTCTACTCATAAGTACAATCTCCTGATAAAAGAGAGGTTTCTAGGCCTGAAGGCATTCAACATCTACCAAACTGAGCCCGATCAGTGCTCAAGTTTACCCCAAGCATCAGCACCACAGAGCAAAACCAATCTATTTAATAGCCAATAACCAGAAAAGTAGTGGAACCTGACAAGAATCTCATCAGTTTCACAAAACTGCTTCTTGGCAAAACAGCAGCAGACCATATCAAGAAACAAATCTGCACCCAAACAGTATTGAGGGAGCACTGAAGAGCTGAATTAAAAATGCTGTTTCCATTCATTGTGACCATATTCCTGTCCTTTCCCTCAGGGGCAGCAAGAACTTCATAGAAATATGAGGGATACTGGTCTCTGTGCCCAGAAATAGCACCTTGGTAGGAAATTCCAGCCAATATTGCTGGGTTCCTCACCACAGCACTGTGTCTAAGTCTCTCTAGGGGAAGAAATCTGATCATTTGCTACTTCTGGGCTATTAGGTTTAGAGCTGCTAACTGTAAAAAAAAAATAAATACAATTTTATAACAGAAAATGACAGTTTAGAGAACTCTACGTCTAAGAGATAGCAGACATGATCACTTAATAACATAACTTGGCCCTGTTGAAATTAGAGCAAAATACACATCTGTAAAGTAGAGCACTTCAAACTCTGGCACTTACAACTTGGATACAAGAAGCATCTGCAATATTATCATCAAGAAACCAGACTGTGCAATATTCCAGACAAAAATACACATGAAATTATGTTATGAGAAAGACATTTCATTAAATCAAAACAGACAGCAGATAAAAAAGAATCAATAGGCTGTACATTTCAAATTTTGATCTGAGCCCATACCTTTAGCTATCTATGCTGATTGGGGAAGCCAGAGCACTGCAATATCATAGAAAATTAAGACCTTTCATAGGCCAAGCAGGACTGCACAAAGTTCAGAAAAGGTAGCATATAAATAACAGTAATATTTTATTCCATAGCAATGGCTTATGACTCAAGTTTACTAATTCACATGACATTTAAAGCCATCGCTTTTCCATGGCATCTGATTCAGAGCAGATTTTTCATTCAAATGCAGACTCAGATGGCTCTTCTTCACTTCTTTGTTCACATAAAGTTTGTATCAATTAGAAACACAACAGGAAAATAACGTACAGCACTCAAAAACCAGTTTTGCCTGTGTTTTGGGCACCGCTTGGAAAGTACTAGTGAGAAGAGTGCAACATGTACAGCTTGAAATCCAAGTTGAGTTGCAAGTTCCATACCTGTGTGAAGGTGAGGGAGCCTCAAACTGTGGCACTGTGCTGTCCTCACTGACCGGGGAGTACAGGCCACTCATCTCCTGAAACAGAAATCACATTACAACAGGGCTGACAAAACATGGATGTCTAATACATGTGCTCACAGAACACTGCTGTTTTTTCCATGCAGATAACCAACTGTGTCTACATTTACTCAGCTCTTACCTAAAAATCTTTACTACACCTGACAAAACATTGATTTTCTTCAAAATTTTTTCAGTTATCATTTGAACCGAGTTTCAAAAATCCTAAAGCTGTGGTGCTCTGTGCTTCAAGAGTGGCAGTTTTGGAGCTTATACTCCAAAAAACCCAACAGATTTGGTTATCATTCAATTACCTCTAACCCAGCATCTCCCTTAGACGTGGCAGAACAAGCAAGCTGTAAGTGCATTTTTGAGATACGTGCAAACTTGTCTAACAGCCTTCACAGCTGGAAAGTAAAGCTGGATTTGGGTCATGGCAAGAACAGTCACAAGGCAGCAGGGCAAAGGTGCTGCCACAGACTTAAAAGAGGATCTGTCAGTCCTCTGTGGGACAACTGCACAAGAGAGAAACTCTGCACATAAACTTGGCTTTGTCCCTCCCAGGCTAAGTCACTGCTGTGTACCCAGTATGAGACTGTCTTTCATCTGCTTGGGGAATGGAAGCTATGCAGGATGCAGCAGCTCATTAGCTGAGGGGCAAAGTGTTCTCAGGACAATTATTACTCGTGCTTTCAAATTCCCACTAGGTGCCTATTAGATGGTAGGTGGAAAGAAGGATATTTGTGACAATAGAGATCCCAGGCTTTAGAGGTCAGAGCCAAGGTCACCATCACACCCCAGGAATACAGCCCAGCTGCAGCTCACTGAAATGCCTGATTAAAGAGCAGAGAAACAGGTAGCTGGATGCTCTTTGAGAGATCCCACAGCTTTTGGGAATTGTTTCTCCTAGATCTCAAGACTTATTTAACCAGTCTGAAGAAAGCATGCTAAGGTATATTTATTTCACCAAAGCTGAGAAACATTTAGGAAAAGAGGTCTGAAAAAATTCCAAATAGCTCTCAGATAAATGGAAAATCTTGCAGCTGTCGTCATATTTATGTTTTGCTAATTCATCAGCACACGAATTAATTGCATGAAGACATCTAAAATGCTTTTTGGGAGGTAGCCGGGAGCACATGCTGACTTGCTCAAGATGAGCAAGAAGCAGACCTGCAAACGGATTCCCAAGAAGCTTTAAGGGAATGGTATTTTGAGAGGTGGCAGTCTGATGTATTCCTGAAACATCAGCTTCCTACTGCAAGATTAAACATTCCCTTCTAGAATGACTAGACGGAAGGACCAAGAGGAACCTAAAGACTCAGTGAAGACAGAAGGATTGCACTGATGAGGCGACAAATGCCTCAAGAACAATTCTTAGCAAAAATGTCAAGAGATTCCTATCATTAAGGAATCAAGAGAACTATACCAGGAGGTAGCAGGAATCAGTTTTGACATGCAGCAGGAGCTGGTTTTGTTCCTGCCCAGTCTCTGCATAACAACCCTCTTGTGAATCCCCAACACCTCTCCATTTTAAGACTTATATGCTGCTAAGATTTAAACAGCCTGTGCAAACAGCCAGCAATGTACAAAATCTTCTGATCAATATACCAGCTGCTGATTTCTAGCAACTACTCTAAAATACTTACTACCAACACAAAGGAAATGATTATATAAGAGCTACCAAACTGAAGCCTGCACACATCAACTAAATGAACAAATTAAAGAAAGAGCATCATCTGTTCATTTTCCCATTACTGACTTAAATGCCATAAATTTAACCCAGCAGCCTCACAGCAAGGCAGACAGCTTGATGAAAATGAAAAATTGCCAGAGTCAGAACAATGTCTGGGCACCTCACCTCTACTCGTTTAATATCTTCTTCCAGAACACTTAGCTCCTTCTGGATCTGCTCCAATTGCTGTGGATAAGAGAATGGGAGAAGTCTAAATCAATCTGCACTGCAGCACCATCAAGATAAATCACAATCTTTCCAGAGAGGAACCTGAACTATCTCCGCTGGTGTGCCACACAATTCAAAAGTTACCAGGCAGGAAATTCAAATGCACAGACTAACATAAGTGTGCACACAAACCACATTAAAACAAAGCTGTTATTTGGAAACAACGCAAAACAAGAGGAGGTGTTTTGATGTCAATCACAGAGACCCACATTATTCAAAGTAATACTATTATGCTCCTCTAACATGTCTCAGGCAAGGTTTAACTGCTTTGCAAACACTGAGTATAGAATCACAAAGTGGTCTGGGTTACATGGGACCTTAAAGATTATCTCATTCCACCCCCTACCATGGGCAGGGACACCTTCCACTATCCCAGGTTGCTCCAAGCCAAATCAACCCTGGCCCTGAACACTCCCAGGGATGGGGCAGCCACAGCTTCTCTGGGCACCCTGTGTCAGGGCATCACCACCCTCACAGGGAAGAATTTCTTCCTAATATCTAAACCCACACTCTTTCACTTTCAAACCATTCCTACTTGTCCTGTCACAATTAGGAAAAAACACAATGAAAGACATCGATCATTTCATCCTTCAACTAAATACAAAATGTTTTGCTAAAAGGTATCAAGGTTAATTCTCATCCTAGCTGTTAACCTGTCACTTGCCAATTTAAACTTTGTCATCAAGTTTTTGGATTGGAAAAAAACTGTTATGGCTAGAGCAAGATTTTCTCCTGGTACTGATCAAGCAGCATCCCATGGTAACACGGTATCACTTCTTCCAAAGGTGTGATACTTACCTTGGATTACACCATAAACTCCAGCCAATTTGAGGACTACACCTGAAAGGGTCAGCAGGAGACTTCCCCTCTCACCAGGCAACATTTCCTTTCCCTTCTTTGTGCCACATGTAGTATCTTCCAGGTTTTTAGTCAGTCAGCAAGCTGGCTTCATTCACCTCAACCAACTGAAGCCACAGACCTGACGACTGTTTACACCTAAGCAAGGACATCATCTCCTTGCCTGCTTATTCAGCAGCTACCTCCCACCCAAACACCCACAGAGCCTAAACCCAGCCTTGCAGGGCTCAAACACACACACACTCCACTAGGTCAGAGCTCCTGACAAAACTCAGCTCCAGTGCATGTCTGGGTCACTGAGACACAGAAATGTAATAAATACATGGAGAACTGGAAGTCCACCTGACTCTCCTCAGCTCCTAGTAAAAACTTAAAGACAACCAGCAATGTGGCCTGTGATCAGAAGCATTTGCTGAGTTAAGTCCACTGAAAGCTTAAGCACGACACATTCTCCAAAGACAAAACAAATTTTTGTACTTTCAACTTTACAACAGAATATTAAATTGCCCAAGTCCAAAGTTACTAGTTTGGCAACACATATTACTCTTAGTATGACATATTCCAAAGAATATCTGGCAAGCTACTCCCAAAGACTTATTCACTCAAGTGGCCTAAGTTTGATGTTTTAAGTGTCAGAAGGCTTTGCTTAAACAAAAAGCACAATGTAAACCTCTCTTACAGTAAAGCACTCCAAATTTGTGTTCTCTGCATTAAATAATCCAGCATTTTAATTTTCCTTTTAAACACTAACAAAAGCTTCTGTCTCTGAAAACAGGAGAAGAAAGGTTGCTGAGTCCACACCTATTTCTAACATGGTTGCTTCTTTAAATGAGATGACATTATAAATGTATCCCAATCTCTGTACTCTGAAGGTTTCAGTTTACATTTAATTTGAGGCACAGACAGCAGAAGTTTAATGGTTTAGAACTAGACTGCCACAGATAATTTACAAATCACTACACCATAACAGATAATTCCATTTTCACTTTCGAAACCTACAGCAAGAATAGCAGGTGGTGCTAGAGCTCCAAGATTAATGGTGAAGTTAAGTGACACTTGCACAGCACGGGTCCTGCCTGAACTCAGCTCTAGAAAATACTATTAGTCCCCCACATTCATAAATCTCATTAAAAAAGAAGTTACAAAACCACTTACAAGTTCCAAAATTACAGTGAGGAAATCAGCTATTCTACAATGTACTGGCTCACAGCCAAACTGGACGTCTGAAAAATAATTGATAGTTGTTGACATCACATAAACAGGATACTTTTTATAGGAACAAGAGCAGAGACCTTTTATTGGCCAGCTTTCATTAACTATTGCACAGAGCCAAGAGCATGAGATATGGGATTCTATTTACCAGTTCTTCCTTCTAGTTACAACCTACCATAAACTTACCCAAGAGCAGAAACTCTAAAAAGCAGGCAAGAGTGTTTCATGCTTCTTTTAGGAGGAAGCCTTCTCATGCCATCAGCATAAAATGAATTAATGTCCACACTGAAACCTTCGGTTTTTCAGTATGTTAGTTTAAGTGTTTTAATCTATCAAAGACCTTAAAATCAATCCACATTCATTCCAATTAAACTTTGAAAAATTAGAATACTGATTTATAATGGCCAGCCTTTGAGGGACATTTAAGGAAAGCTAAATGAATTATCATGCTTGCAGTATATTCAGATTTAAGGGCCCTTAATTTAATTTTCAATGTTGGGCACAGAGAGCAAGCCAAGTCCTGTCCCAGTGATGGGCAGAATCACGCCTGTCAGACTTTGGATTAAGTCAGCAAAAGCACTTCTAATGAACACTGAAATGTATGCTTAAAGAGAAGCACATACTATAAATTCTCTTTCCAGACAAACATGCTTTCCCAGAAATGAAAAGGCCAATATGGACAAGGAGGAGGTCCTTAATTCAGTGATTAAACCTCAATTTCAACTCCAGTGAACAAACTACAATAAGCAGGTGTGCAAAATTTTGGCCGCATTTTTCATATATCGGCATGTATACAAAAAAAAAAAGAAGCTATGATTTCAAAACTTTTTTATAATCCTGGAAAAGGGATTTCAGACATTCAAGTCAAGAAGCCACTAAGAACTTACACAATGTTGAACACCAGGTCACGGCCATTTTGGTTTTGGTTGGCCATCTACTAACAAGCCTGGTTTCATCCTGGAGCTTCCTGTTTTTTCCTGGAGCAAGGGCCCCTGGGGAGGCAGCAACTTCCTGCTTTCTGTTTGTACAGCATGGACAACAAGCAGTCCTGACTGGGTCTCCCCGTGCCAGTTCCAAGTGTTTGCAAAAAAACTAAAAGCTCACCAGAGCCTCCCAGAGCCACAGACGCAGCCTAGAAAAATGCACAAGAGCCATGGACCCTTGACCAAATGTCTTCCCAATTCCAGAAAAAGCACAAAGAACAACAGGAGCTGTTTTCTACAGAAATACTGCAAAACCAGCAACACTACCCTAACAAACAGCCTGAACAGAGCATCTGGATTCACACTTTTTGGAAGCTCACAGCCCATTTTATGCTCAGTAAAACACCCTCCAGGCTCTAATCCAGACTCCCTGTGCAGTCATCACAACATACACCACACATCCAGACAAACAGATGAGACTTTTACCAGAGGGAACATAATTTTCCCAGACACATAAAGCCATTGCACCAACCAGAATGAGGCAAAAATTATCACCTGCCCACCCAAGGAAGATAAACCAGGTAGTGACTGTAAATAAACCCCTTAATTCTGTCCTGTAGCTTCATCCATCCAACATCAGTATCTTCCTACTCCCCGTTCTTCCACCAAGTTCTGCTTTAACAAACCACAGTGTAAACTTCCCTATCAACAGCTGAAACTTTTCCAAAGGTACCCAGTGAAATAATTTCTATCTGTAGAATTCAATACCTCAATGACAATGCACAATAAGATCAGCTTCTCTCTCTGGAAGTCTTGTTTGTCTCTGGGGTTTCTTTCTGTTAATGCTTTGGATGCAGAGCCTTTTACAACATAAAGGGCAACTGGAGGCCTGGAGGTCATCTTCAGACCTTTGAGAAATTTTAGTCTTACAAATTCATTGCAAATATCACTTAGTTTGACAAAATACCTCTCTGTTGCAATGTCTTTGCACAACTAGAAATAGGTGCAAGGCTTTTTGTTGGTATGAAGACAAGAACATCTGAACCTGCACAAGCTTCACTAGTGAAATAAGGCATTCGAGCCTCTGAAACATGTGGGCAGTCCATCTATAACACATTTATCAGCTGAGAATATTTCTTCTCTCTGATCAATACTTCCTCCAAATGATAAATGTTTCCTTGTAACTGGGGAAGAGCTAACAGAAAGGCTTGACAACATCCAGGTTGTTTAACACACAGAATTCCCAAAGGTAGGAGAAGAGAGATGGCGGGCTGATAAAGTATGCTTCGCATCTTGAATATTCCTCTCCCTCATTTAAATCCTACAGCATGGTGAAAATACACTCTGAAAGCTTAGTGATAGGGTCTGACAGAAAAGCCTCATAAGGACATCTGGGGAAGAGAACAAAGCAGCCTAAACAATTAGACTAATTGCCTTAGAGTCTAATACACCAATAGTAGGTGCTACTTGGCTTCTTTCTGCGCAAGACCTCCCCAGTGCAGCAAGGAGAGCCAGCTGTTATACACTGATATCACTATGATAATTCTTAGTTTGCTGCTCACATGTTCTCTGTATCCTTGGGCTTCTTATCACTGCTTCTGGAGCTCACATCTCTCATTCAGTAACTCAGAAATGCAAACAGATTTAAAACACCAGGTAAGCTCTGTGGATAGGGACCAGACTACTCTAGCTATAAATTCTCCTCAGCAGCCCTGAAATGTAATCAAGACCACATGAGAACAAAAGAGCATGACTGATTTCTGGTTCTGTCACCTCCTCTTGCTTACTCATTAGCTCATCCATGTGTATACATGCAGAACATAAGGCCTGACAGGTGACGTGATTAGCACAAGGTAATGATATCCCTGGAGAATTCATGCCTATAATTCCCAGCAATTACCCCACAACAACTCCTCTTATTTTTAGTATTTAACATTTGAGGGTGCAAAGAACAGCAGTGATTCTGAAACGCTGAGCAGGCACTCAGTGCCACAAGCCTGGGAGACTTCAGGATTATTTTTCTATCCCAAGATGTTTAGCAGCTAAAAAACAGCCTTATGCATTAGCAAACATGAAAGAGGCCTTGTTTGTTAGACACAAGAGACTTAATTAGAAATTAAGAAAGCAAAAGCCCACAGAACATAAAAATGAAGTGACATCTGCCAAGGGAAACATGAACACACCCAGAGAATAGCACCTGTGTACAACCTGATTTGTGATACTAATCATCAAGCTCAGTATTCTCCTTCAGTAAGCAATGGTGCTGCTTGACAGAAATACCATCAGGTAGCTGAGCTAACAATATTTTAGCATAAATTATCTATATGATATATATGGTCTCTGTTTGGAGACATTGAAATCCTGACCACACAATTAGAAGGCCTCTTCTTTAAAGTACTGAACATAAAAGTGGGGAGAATTAATTGATATAACCAGCCCTCTCACAAAGTGTTCAAGATGAAGGAATAAGTGAACTTTTAAAATTAACAAAGTTAAATTTGCAAAAGCAATTACGCAACACACGTATGAAGGCAGGAATTTAAAAAAGTCACAGGCTGCTGCATTTGGTTTCCCTGGAAAATAGTAATAACTACACAGCACCACCAAGACATAATATTTCATTATTAAATTTGACCTTCCAGACTTTTTGGGTCCCTAATTTCAACAGAAGACGATGCTAGATTAAAAAAAAAAAAATGCAGAGTGTGCATTTAATTAACTGTGCACACATATGGAAAGGCACTCAGCCATGCAAAGTTTGCCTTAGGGACATCCAACTGTTGTGAATGTTCAATACGTTCCTCCCCTCCAAAATTATCTGTTGCTTGTGAAAAAGTATTTTTAAGCTTTAGCCATTTGTTTTCAATCTTTTCTAAGGTAAGACTTTTTTTTTTTCTATTACTATTGCCAAGGATTTAGGGTTCTTTGCCATATTGCTCTAGGTCAAAAAGAAAACAGAATTCATGAACTTCAAAAGAAAAAGGACTTGCAAACAGGTTTGTGCAAAAAACATGCAGTAAATTCCAGCTTGAAAGATCAGCATTTTGAAAAGTTATGAACAGATCAAAAACAGGATTTCTAACAGCACCTGCTGCAGGTGCTGAACCTCACATTTATCTTCTAGAGAAATTATGACAAGGTGACAGAGGCATTTGTCAAAAGACTTGACTGCACCAATATTCCGAAGTACAAGTCTAAAAGATAGTTTTCTTCTAGCTACAAACCCACTCCAATATGCTCAGAAGACATCATTTCATTAATGCATAAGAAAAAATACATAACTTATGAGTGAAGTAGGCAAGGAGGGTTACAGGTGGTTAATGGTCTGCTCTGAACATGTGAAATACTATACAGGTACACTAACTGAGGCAATACCTGTATTCGCTTACAAAAGTACCTTAGTCCCTATGTAAGAACTTGCAGTATGTAGTAAATAAAACTTGTTAATAAAATCTTGTAATAAATAGTATTCAAAGAGGCATATTAGGAAGCAAAGTTACCAAAGTTCCTTTAAACATTTAAGCCAAAAATTAGAAATAAGAACTCTGGATCATACATTAAAAAAATCTTTTTCATTTATTATCTTTACATCTATGGCTGAGTGAAATTGCATTTACTCTGCAGCTATCTTTACTAAAACCAAGTCTGAATTAAGAAAGGAAAAAAGGTCATGCTCCTCCCCATAATAAGGCTGCTTGTATGACTTGCAATGACATGCAATCATTGTTCCAGGGTCCACACATGTTCCTCGAGCTCAGTTCTTAAACAGTCACCTCTCACAGCATTGAAAAAAACTACAGCGAACTTGTGAAGCTCTGATAACCTTTACTGCATTATTAATATGGTCACTTCTCACCTTCCAAGCCACCTTCTCAGGCCTTCTGCAGTCTGGATACATCACCACTGTCATAACTCAAACAGTAACTCCTCTATTATCCCCACAAAACTCCCTCCAGAAATGGGTGCTTGCCACAAGTTCCACCAGCTACAGGGAGGACCTTGTGACTCACCAAAAAGGAAGAATCAACTGGTGTAATTTACTCTATGTGTAAACTGACTGCCCAAGACAGATTTTGATATTTGAAACTATCCTAATGACTGGACTATATTTTGCATGCATCTACCCACTGATTTTTATCTTTCTTACCCTTATCAAGTGAGAACAAAGCCTGGTACAAGTCTGACAAGTCCTCATTTCTCTCAAAATAAATGGCAAGGCCAGACACTAAGCGCTAGGGCAAGGACAGAACTGACAAGCCTGCACAGAAGTCTTTGGAGATGTGTCAGTCTACATTTCACATTGGAATAGAAAGGGGGGTACAAAATAACATAGAGGAAGTCTTGGCAACAGAGGGAGTGCATAAATAGGGACATGGAGGATCTGAAATAAACTTTATGTCCCAACTGCCTTCAGGGTGTTCCGAAGGCTGTTTTCAGAGGATCCGCAGCCAAAATTATGTTTTTCTTTAGCCTTAAAAGGAGGTGTTATCCTTTTAAAATTATAACTAAAGCCAAAGAGATAGAGATACAGATGAGATGGGAAAGGTTTCCCAGGTACTGAGACTCACAGAATGAAGGCTGCAAGAGACCTTCAAGATTATCTAGTCCAACCACCACCCCACTAACTCCCAAACCATAACCCCAATCCATATCCAGGTGCCTCTTGGACATTTTCAGAGGCTGTGACTCCACCAGCTCCCTGGACAACTCACTCCAATACCTAACCACTCTCTCAGTGAATTTTTTTTTTTTCTAGTATCTAATCTGAACCTCCCTGGTGCAACTTGAGGTCATTTCTTCTCATCTTTTCACCTGAGACATGGCAGAAGAGCCTGGCTCCCACCACCACTACAACCTCCTGTCAGGTAGTTAGAGAGAGCAGTGAGGTCCCAATCCTTTGTAAGCTGTTTTCCAGACCCTTCACCAGCTCCCTTGCCCTTCTTTGGACTCTCCACAACCCTTGTTGGTTTTGGCCATGGATATCTGTTGGTGGACAGACTCCAGACTCACTTTAAAATGACTCCATAACCAGACCCTCAATCCATTCTGGACAAGGCTTCTTAAACCCATCACATTTACATGGTTTCAAGCTTGACCATACACCGTTGGGTCTTCTGTTCTTCACATCTTTTCTCAGACACCATGGACCACAAGAGAGCTTGTCCTTCTGCTGTTTTCATGATCATTTTTCTAGGGTTCTGGTCTATTTGTGGTATCAGGGTTTATGCATTGCATGACCTTACAAAGGAAGAGTCCCAAACCATGAAAGACTGTGTATGCGATTATCAAACTCCGTCATATTCCTTGAGACACTCATTTTAGGACAAACAAGGAAAAAACACAGAATATTAATTCTTTTATGTTACCATATTAGTCATGGTATTTGATAAACTAAAGGAAAAAACTTGGTAGTGAAAATAATTTCACTCCTTCCCAAACTTTGATTTTCTTCTGTGTTAGGAAAACAATCTTGTTTCAAGAACTTGACGTGCATTTACACCAAAGAGTCTCTATATTCCCACATGCTTCACCAGTGTGAGATGAGAAGGCAAATGATTAAAAATTGAAGCTGCCACACATAAAGAGATTAATTTTCCTTCAAACCCACATGTCCTCTGTCTGAGATTTCTCCCAACACGCCTTGAGTTATTCTTTGCAGAAATAATGCCAGGCTAACACATCACTTCAGCAGAAATGCACTGGGAGAAAGCAGCAGACAATAACACCTCACCCACTGAAACACAAAGCAAGTTACCTCTCGTTTGTTTCTCCTGGCAACTTTAAGAAATTCCATAAGGATCTGCAACTGGGCAGCATGGGACTCCTGTAACACAGGAAACAAGGACGTGTAACTCTTCCACGGACATTAAGAGAAACGAATATTCGCTTTACCCACAGAAATCCACACAGCACAGAAACTACTTTCATTTAGTGGTTAGCTGAAGAAAAATAGCTTAAGGAAGTCTTAAAAATGGTAGTTTTACTTTATCTCACAGGTGTTAAGGTTTTGTTTGGTTGACAGCAAGTTTTTATGTGAAGGCACCAGTCCTTGGAACAGATCTTCCTAATAAGTTGAAATGCTTCTTTTTTCTTTGGCTACTGCACCTGGAACGGATTTTGGAATAGAAGCTCCTCACAGAGTCACCTTCAAGCCTGGAAGATCATTAACATCCACTTCATTGATCAGCAGACTAACGGATGAAGTATTTATATTAAAAAAAACACCTCCCCCAGAATTTACAATTATGCTTATGTAGAAGTTTCTGCTGAAGATTTCTCCAGAGTGAAAGACAACAACAAAGTCACTGATGAAACTAAACCATCCTTTTCTAATATTTTTTCATAATACGTTATTTACCTCAGCCATCAGCATAGTATTTTCACCCAAACTGGCCAAGAACTTGACAGGGCAAGATAAAAAGAACCACACGAGAAAAGAAAACTAAGACCTATATTCCAGCATTAATATAGCCCTAATCACATCCCAGTAGTCCAAGACTTATTTTCACAAACTATTGAAATATTTATTATTAAAGGATTGTGAACATATCCTCAAAAAGGATAAAAACATAGGAGGCACACAAAATCCATGAAAGGCACAGGGCACAAGGAAAGTAAAAACATTGAATACAAAAATATGACTTTTCTGAGGTTATTTTCTTACTCCCCATGATCTGACAATAACAAAAGTGTAGCAAGTAAAACTAGACAAGAAAAATGCTTTTAAACTCTTTAAATGTCAGGTGTGGTTTCACTTTTTGGGCTTAGCATCTTTAGAAGATATTCATACTCAGAAATACTCATACACTCAGTCATATGCTTTCTTTGCTTCAGATTTGTCACAAATTATACAAAACGGCCTAGAGAGAACAGAAGTTTTATTCTCTTTTTCCTCACCATAACTTCACTGAACCACAATACACACATTTACAAGTCCCCATGCAATAAGGCGACAAACAGTTCTGCTAATAGTCAAGCATATTTTGGGATTACTTTCTTTCCATCAGAACCACAAGCTGTAAATATTCACTCTGTAAGAGTGAATAAATTAAGATATTCCCAATACGACTTTTCCTCACCTGTTTTAAAGCACTATCAAAATCCACCCTCCTTCTCAAAGTTCACTGGGTCAAATTCTATAATAATCCAGTAAATGATAATAATAATTTATAAGGTCTGGTTCTCGTAACTTGTAAACGATCACTTGAACAGCATGGAATGGCCAAATACAAGGAGAACTAACACAAACCAACTGCATTTCAGTGAAATCATAGGAACAGCATGATTCATATTGGATACATCCTCAAACCAGCTTCATAAACAAGACATCTGAATGTTTCTTTCAAGCATGAAATACCGAAAAAGCCTTCAGGAATGGTGGTCATTCAGATTCTGTTGGTACCAGCAGAAACTAAAGGGTGTAATCCTTTCCACACGCTCATTGTGTCTATTCTTTAATCTCTACTCTGGACTTCATGCTTATTACTAAGAAAGATCTGACATTTACTTGTGCAACAGACAATTAGCAAACTTCATCACGTGCTTTTCTGTATTCTGTGAGTCATCTTCTCTTATCCTTTTCTGTTTTCCCTGCTTGTTTATACAATACTGCCAGCAACAGCATTATAAGCATGTTATGGGCATCACAGCTGAAATGTTACTTCACTGCAAAGGTCAGCAAAACAGTCACCTTTTAAACACCAAAACACAAGAGAAAATACTGAGCAATTAATTCACCAATGGCATCTTGCTTCCAGGAAAAGGTATCAAAACAAAAACCTTCTAAATACACAGTGTTCATTAAAATAAGAGAAACTTCTTACTGCTTCCAACTGCTTCTTCTTTTGCACCAGCAGCTCCAGCATCAGGTTGACATTGGCTAAGTCAAGATTGTCCTGATCAGTTCCCAACAAATCTTGAATTATCTGCCACCTGTGGCCATTCTAAAAAGAGAACAAGAGATGCAGAAGAGAGGGTGAGTCCAAGCCACCCAGGGCTATATAAGCCATCCAACAACAGATATTAAAAGCAACACAGCAATATTTCATCCCTTTGTAAAACTGCAAAACAGTTTTCAGATCCAGATTCCCAATTCTGCCATGTGTACAGGATATGGCTCCTCTGACCTACTGTGGAACTTCTTATCTTATTTGGAATATATTTGTGTTTCATGAAAGCATATTTGCTGCTGCTGCTGGGAAAAGATTATTTCACAGCAACAATTTTATCTGATTTGTGCCCCAGTTTCTGAGAACATGTTTCTTTGGGGAGAAAAAAAACTCTCCACATTTATCCAAGCTTAGCTGGATTACATCTGAAACACTGTTATGCACCAATACCTTTTAATTTTTTTAAGCCCAACTAATAGGTAAAACCCTCATGCTAAACTCAAATCAAAGAAGATAGTATCAGCTTATTTTTTTCTACTGTCACTTCTCACATTAGTCCTCCTAAGTGTAAGGGAAATGTGAAAGCTGGGAAGAAGATGAAGATCATCAGGTTGATCTCATTTAAACTGCTTGGAGCTGTGGGGGACTCCTCAGAGGACCAAAATACTACTATACAGCCCATTCTTTCCTGAAGGCTCTTTTCTCTTCTTACCAATACAAAAAGGGGGAAAAAAAAGAGGTGTCTTTAAGCACAGGAAAACCTGAATAACATGTTAATGCTACCACAGCCTTACATCAAAAAGCCTCAGGAATCAACAGGAATAGCTGAGAGGTCTAAAGAATATCTAAGGAACAAAACTGGATAAAAAAAACTGCCCTAAAAAAGCTATGACAATAAATCAATTTATTTAAATTGGCAAGAACTAGAAAAACCATCCAGTCTAAATCAGATATTTTCTCAAAGGCTGTAGCCTTTTTCTATTAACTACATTAAGAAAAATAAAATCTGTAACATCCATATAGAACACACAACTTTTTATACAGTGCTTCACAGAACCTATGGAAACTACTCAGGCCAAAAACTCAATTTCAGTCTGGAATAATTGGGAAAAAACCATGATTTTTAAACTAGTGAATAGGATTTGAGACACATTTTAACAGACTAATGCACTAGTTAATTGCCCTACTGCTAAACTACTCAAATGTTCAAACATGCCTTAACACGATTTCTTAATGAGACCATGACTATTGCATTTGCTGCAATGTGTCTTGGATGACTTCCCTTAGTACCAAACGGAATACAAGGCACATTAAAGAAGGAGTACAGGAGCAATGTTACTCTTTTCATAGATGTCTGTAATTTTTATTTGCTGCCAAAAGGTAGACACAACACTGTTTTGGGCACGAAGTCACGGTAGATTGTCTACTTATTGGTAGTTATCAAAAACAGGTGCATCTACAAGCACAGCTTTTAAAGAGTAAAACCAATTTGCAAGAAGCTACTGTATGTGCCTTCAGGTCAGTTGTGTGCACTTCAAACCATATCTGGTTTATGCATATTTTATATTAAATATCGTATATGCATATTTTATAATGACTATAAAAACTTACTGTGAGTAAACCAATGAATCTTTAAAGAATGCTCTTTGCAAACACTGACAGCACTGGCCTCGGCAACACAGCCCCTATATTAATGCCACTTTAATACAAGCTTTTAAAAGCAGGTACTCCATGATTTTTAATATTATTTTGCAATCTTATTTATGAATTGCAAAAGGCAAGGCTTTCAGACATAGCAGGACAAACATGCAGGTTTTTTGGCTCATGTCATATATTCTTTTTCATCTTAATGTACAAGAGCATCCACAGGTGCTGCAGAGAGGTTCTGATGAACTGAGGACACAGATCCTGCTCGGATTCTGTGACATGAAGCAAGTCTAGAATTATCCAGGCAGTTTTATGTGGCATCTGAACCAGAACACCAGACTCCAAACGCATCTTTCTCCCTCTTGTGGCTGGTATCAGCATTCCTCCAGTTTCCTGACAGAACACAGCTGCTCACATGTGATCAGACAAGCCCGTGGCACTTCTAATCGTTCACTGCTCTCATTGTAGCTGTAATTTCCAACACTAAATGAAAATTACTACCTTAAAACAAGTGTACTTCCATGGGCAGTTTCCCAGGTTATATGCAATACATCAGAGGACACTTGCCTATGCTTACAAAGCTTCTCCCTACACATATTGCTGGTGGGAAGAGCAGGAGTTAACAAGGTAGAGGGATCTACTGCCACTGATATTGGCATTATTCCCTCTTAAAGCAAGTTAAAGCATCAGCTCAACAGTGCAATCTCTTGTCAGGTAAGTCATGTAATTACAATTGCTGCACAGAATCATTAAATAAAGTAAAAAAGTTGGAACATACGGTGCTACTCACTGAATGGTCCAGTTTGAGTCTTTTCTCCTCAGATCTTTGCTTCTGTTTAAGAATTAATTCATTAACTAAAAAACATAAGTAAGATGTCAAAGAGATGGATTTCAAGTTCCCCAAACCAGTATGAAAGATTCTGTCTCAATATTTTTATTTAGTTATTAATTCAACAGTAAGGTGTTTATCAGTAATTAGAACAGTAGATGTCTCCACTTTTTTCCGTAGAAAAATCCACCAAGGAATAAATTGCTAACATATAAAAGATTTTTTGAAAATCACCAAATACAAAACCTACACACTCTCCAAATTAATTCAGTTCCTTTTTCTAAACACCCATGGCTTCTTGAAAAAGTTTTTCAACTCCAAGGCAAAAGTATGTCACAGAAGACTATGAGGGAGATAAATCAGGTAATGTTCTATTATAGGCCAAAAAAATAAGCCCAGATGAATAGAACAACTTTTTCCTTGAATTACCACATGCCTTTCTACATATGTATTTTTGCTATAATTTAATTTTATGCCAGTCCAGCAAATGTAAAGAGAAAGGTAACTTCAACCCTTTGCACACAAGCTCTTCTCCCTCCAAGACATACCCCAAATCCCTGGACATACCTCAAATCCCATGGGTATGGAAACTCTCTTTGGCCCAACATGTACTCCACGACCTGCCTCAGCACCACCTCCAGCACAACAAGATTAGCTCTAAATAAGGATGCCCATTTCTGAAGCATTCCTTGGCTACTGTGGTTTTTCAGACATTTATTATTAAATGGGTATCTCAGTACATGAAATCAAGATTTGCTTTAATTTAGTATTTCACACTGCAATGGCTTTCCTTTAATCTTTGCTCCACAAACTAAGTTTTAAACTGTGTTTCCACCTAGCAACATTGCCTCCCTCTTTAAGAAGCAATTAGGATTGCATATAGGTATATGTATGGATATTTCCTCTGTATCTAATTTACACCTACATCTATCATATGGGCCTCAGTACAGCAGCCAAAACAGCACAGTATCTAATACAGCCTCCACCCTTTCAGTGTCCAAGCTTTGTAAACAGGGCCTGTTCTTTTTTATTAGGCAGACATGAGTGCAAGAAAACAAAAGTAAAGAGATTCACATCTCTAGCCATAAGAAAAACAGCTTTGCTTTCCATAGTATGGGAACAGCAGCAAGTTAATCTCACTACTGTCACTCAGCACAAAGAACTGCTAGAGGCAGTGCAGTACTAACAATTTATACTACTAACCTTTTTTATATAAAAATGACAACCAAGGCACTGATATTTGCATTGTTTTCAACATCCAGAAGACTGTAATTTATAGGACAAATTTACAAGTGCCTGCCTTTCTTAACAACTAAGATGTTTCTCATGCCAGCAAGCCTAAAGCTTACCTAAGAAGTTGGGATAAAGATGATCAATGTTGTCCACAACATAGTTGCATTTGGGACATCTGTTATTGTCCTCCAGGCTCTGGTGAATACATTTATAGCTGCTCAAAAACAAAAAACAAGAAACAAAACAAGTGAGCCCACGTGAAGCAACAAAGCATAAGCACAAGGTAAATAATATCAGCCTTAGACAAGGTGCACTGTTTGCGTTGCCAGCTAAGAGCTGCGCTGCCAAGAACCTACAGTGGAGTCAAAATGTTCCAGTGTTTGAACTCAGAGTGTGCTACAGCAGAAAGCAAAGGTTTCTGGCAAGGATCACAAAATTTAGTCAAGCAACTCACTCTTATTTCCCTGAGGATTACTGCAACGTGGATACTCCAGCCACGATACCATCTCAAATTCATGCTCCCCACCACTTCCACAGGCAGAGGTAGCAAACAGATTGAATTACTCAGAAACAACCCTTCTAGATTAGCCAAATACTTAGCAATCAATATTAAAAGCATTTTAGGTAATTGAGCAGAGGAAACACCTTCACCAACTTCTCATATTTCCCCCCACGTCTGCTTTTCTCACTATCAGTGGCTTCAGAGGTGCTCACTCTTGAATTCAGAAACAGAGGAACGAGAAGATGCACTTTGGCATCAGGTTTAAGCATCTCAACAAGAACCTGCTTGACATCAGCTCCTGATAGAGACACCAGGTTGTAACGTGGCTCCACTCCTTCTAAATAAAGGTATTTCAATGTTTCTCATCTTAGACCTCTAAAAAATTACAGGTCACAGGGATAAAGTGTTACCACAGAGGGCACAAAATCAGCTGTTATCTTACCTGCTGGAAGTCAAAACTCTCCTGCAAGTTTCCTGAACCTGCTGTTTGAGAAAGTACTTTATACTACTATAATATTAGTTCTTACAAGGTTTATTTCTAATCAGAAGACACCGTAAGAGTATAACATAGACAAGACACTGTAGGACATCATGGTTCAACATTTCTACCAATCCCTAGAGGAGAGGAGAAGCAGCAAGTGGTTCCAGAAATGCCCCTAGAGGGTTCTTGCACTTCTCCATGAAACATTTGCTCCTCGTGACAGCCAGAGATAACACACTGAAAAGTAACTGGGGCCAGGCCAACTCAATACAACAGGAGAGCCTGAAGCATATCCTTTCTTACAAGGTTTAAAATAATTGCAATATACAATGTACAAGCCACTTCAAACTGCACACGGTCTTGCACAAAGGCGAGGAGGAGCTGCCAGGATTGCTCCCAACACCTCTACAGAGGTGATGCCAGTAGAGGTAAATTAATAAACTGTTCTGACCCTGGATAGTGGGTGTTACGAGCAGTTTATGAACGTTTTATTTCTTTACAGAGGAAATATGGTGGCACAGCACTATTTGGTTAAGACACCTGGATTTTTTTTTAATCTAACAGGTACCCATCTTTTAAAAATTTATCTCCACCTTTTTCTTCAGTGTAAGGACAGAAGAGAGAAAGGGAATCACGGCAACACCTGCGCACATGCTGTAAGAGATGTACATTTTATGCAATACAAGAAACCAAATATTACCAGAAGCTGTGTCCACATTTCGTCATGTAAGCTTCTTCAATCATATCAAAACAGATGGGGCTGAAAACAAAGCAAAACAAAAATCAGAAAGATGTCTGGTTTATGTTAAAATATGAAGAAAAGTATTATTAATTCAAGCAACCACCTATTTATGCTTAGCTAATAATCTCCTACATGTAACATGAAAGGACATACTAATCCAACAGCAACCCCGCAGTATAAAGATCAAAAGGGCAATCAACAGTTCTTTGAACTCTGAATGATACTGCAGTTTGCTACAATTAGAAACCAGTGAGTGTTCCCTCTTATGCTTTTTAACACCTGCAGACAACCCAAACAAAGCCAGAGAACCTTCAACAAGAAAGGCTGCAGAATAATCTTCTAACTTTTAACCATCTGTACTAGATTTCAAACAACGTGATTTTTTTTTACATGAATAGATAATGTATTTATAAATGATACCAAAACAAGTTTCTCCTTTTTTTTCAGCCAATAGCTAGCTATAATTTCTAAAAGTGGCACAAAGAGGCAGAGCAGATCAGAAATAGTAGTGATGTCATGAGAACAAGAACTAATAAGTGGGTGGAGAAAGTGCAAACGAGGGGGTGTGCCTGCAGAACACTGCCAGGGTTGAGGCTGCAGCAGAGCAGGATAAAACCAACAGGCAGTAGGTGATACAAAGCCAAAGATGGGAAAGGTAGAACAACGGGTTAGTGACCAGAGCACAGCCAGCTCTCTGCTAGAGATTGCCAAGAACCAAGCAGGGACCTGAAGAGGATGTGCAAGCAAGCAGTGCTCCACAGCAACCTGAACACAACTAGAGAGGAACCCAGTGAGATAGGTAATGGAAGAAGTCTGGCTTGTCAAGTGTCTGTGATATGTTTGAAAGGAAAATGAAACACAAATGAAAGAAGAGGAGAGCTGCATCCATCACACTTCAATGACTCCTATGGCTGCTCTCCCTGATACCTGGTGAGATATGCTGTCACGTACATACGCGTCTCCAGGTCTTGGCCAGCTATGCAGCAAGATGCCATGGGAAGAAAGATCACAGTTCTGCACATAGCACATAGATCAGCTGTGTCACAAGCTTCACCTTGTTTTCAAGGCCTTACAGAGATCCAAACACTCCTCTCACTCTCTCAAGTCCACACCAATCTCAGTTCCCAGAGGCTTTCACCAGCACTTGTCTTCTTCAGAAGCAGCCTCCTCCCACCTTCTGCCAACAAGACAGTTCTCACCGAATGAGCTGTTACTAAACTGTTAACTTCTGCAAAGCAAGAATCTTTTTGGCATCCAAAACCTAGATCAAACTGAAAAAAACAATGCTAGTCTGAGCAGGGGAGGGAAGTACCTCCACAGAAGGCATTCCCCCATTCTGTAATCTATTTTAGAATATACTAATGTTTGTTACCCCATCAGAAAACAAATCTTAACAAAAACAGGAGGGAGGAAACACCTCTTAAATACTTTTAAGCACATAGAAGAGAAGCTGTGGCCCCTGCTCTAAATCACCATAAAACATGGCTGTCATGAAAGTTTTGTCCAGCCTAACATATGAGCCAGGTTGTCTTAAATATTCCACCAAATCGCCTGTATAAACACAACATAAATGCAAACAAATCACACCAGAATGCTACTCTCTGAACCAGCTGAGCCATCTCAAAAGAGGCCTTAAAATAATTGACACACCTGTCCCTCTTCCACCCTAACTGACCTTTTCCTACACTTGTCTTGAGCAGCAACAACTTCAGGAATCCAAGTCACTTTTTACAAGTTATTTAGTTTGAAGGTACGGTTCAGTCAGAATAAATTCCAAACAAATTCAACCAGCACGGGCAGATTATTAGCAGGAGAATAAGGCATCTCTGAATTCTGTCAGCTGGCCTTTAAAAGAGGAAGTCAGAGACTTAGGGTTAGATGAGTATGTAAGGGTAGTTTCTTTTCTTCTAGTCACACTGTGTAAGTGAGGTATATGTTCTCATGCTAGAAACTGCTATCCACCACAGGGCCAGAGGTGATGCTCCGAACAAGGCTGTAATGCTCCTCTGTCTGCAGGAGAACATCACAAATTAGAGCTAAAACAGGAAGATTACCTCCTAACATGCCAGTCACACGAGATCACTGTTCCCAAACTACTCCTTCATACCAGTTTGATTGGGGAAGTGACAGGGCCAAAACAGTTGAGAAAAAGCAATCAGAGCCAACAAATACAGCTCTTCAGTACCAGGGACATCATTAACAGTACTGAAGTTTCCATCAGGAACAGTTTCCCCTGAAATGCTCCCTGATTTACAAGTGGAAACAAGATTGAGATATTTTATACTTACTGAAGCCAAGCTGACTGCAACACATGAAAATTGCTACACAAGAGTTGTTTGAAGCTAATCTAACACAAAGGGAAAGTTAAGAAAGGAGTGGAGTGATGGGGACTTGAGACATACTAGAGTTTGTAGTACACACTGAAACAGGGAAGCAGAAGTATGGTGAAATCAAGGCTTCTGTTCATGATGTAGCTTATTCTCTACTTGTCTTAAGCAGCAGAGTCAGGTTAAAAGGATGCAAATGACTTCAGCAAGTCAAAAATGTCACTGATCTCTAGGAAATAAGGCATCAGTATGTAATAAATGCTATTTTTAAATCCAGCACTGCAAAGGCTTACCATTCTTTCTCTGTGGGGCAGACCTCAAACATTTTAAACACCCATTTTAATCAAGTTCATGGCTTTAAGTTTTGCCAGTTGTTTTCCAGGCACCTCTCAAGAGTGCTAATGTCACCCTACTGCTGCACAAACACCTGGCTGAAGTGGTCACTATGAAATTTAAACACACTTCAACAGCAAACAAGATTCATTATAGTGCCTGCCTCCTGTTCAGCTCCTCTCTGGTCTAATCAGAGACCAGGACTTGCTACAGGTTCTGTCCTTCCGATGGAAGGTGGCCAGGTTAAAGATCACTGCTGTTACTGTCTACTCACTATGAAGCTTTAATATAACAACAGGTAGTAAGGCTCCTTGAACATGGTATGCAAACTGCTTGCTGTGTTTTTAGTTTGTGACTTCAGGGCAATTTAGCAATATTCCTTGACTAAAATTGCTTTCCAGACCACAAACATGGGAACAAGTACATTTCAGCCCATGCCTGGATTAACAGGTAACCAGCTGAGGAAAGAACTGGTTTTAAAAATCCATGAACCTGCAAGTCCAGGTGGCATACAGCCCTTCCCACAGCTGAGCAGTGGTACTGGGTGCTGATCTCCAGATCACCATGCAACACCCCCTCTGCCACACATGATTTGTGCCAGAGCTCAGAAACAAGGACTGCTATGAAGCAGCCATTGAAGAGACAGGTAAGATCCACTCCATCCAGGGAGCAAAGCAGACTGATTGGGAGGGCTAATACAAGGCCTGGGAAAACTAAGCAATTACATTACTGGGCAGGAGAAAATCATCTGATTAGAGGAGTCCCTTTCAGACACTCTCCGGGCAAGTGGAAAGACATCTGGCTCCTGGAGCAGCACAAAAATACCTTTATATTCTGCATCCTGCACTAAGAGAAACAAAGTTTTCCCATTTATGATAAAGTTGTCCATTAAGTCAGACCCATTTGCAGTCCTGACTGCAGTTACACATTTCCAGGCAGAAGCTGACATTCACCACAAACAAGAGCCATTTGCAAACTCCTGAGCACACACTTGCTAAACATTTCACAACCAAAAGTAGCAACACATGACAATGTTTACTCCAGAGCCTCTGCCTCACTTGAGACAGTGCCTTCAGAAGACAGGCAGGGAGGTTGCCCATATTAACACTACCGAGGGAATTTCCACTTGCACCTTGATGTTCAAAATTTACCTGAACTTCTTTACTCTTTCCCACCTTCCATCTGTGGCATAACCTACCACTGAGTTTACAGCTGTGGCTAGCAGCAACTCACAGCTCACGTTCAGAAAAATTATCAAGTGCTTTCTGCACCTGGCAGCATCTTGAATTGTCCTTACAGAGGGAAAAAAGGGCATAGGGGGAAACGTCTGTTTCTCTCACTGAGATATGTAAAGGTTGTTTAAATCAATTATTTAAACTAACACACACACACCCCTCTGCCTCCTGGGACATTGCTCAAAACTCCAGAGCTGCCCAGTTTGGTTTATTTCTATATAACTGTATCGCTAACTCAAATAAAAAAAAGACAGATACTGTAATTTGAAGCTAGAACAATAATAAGTAAGAACAAGCCCTTTAGCCCACAGAAATATACAGCAGTGAAAAACCCAAGTTAACTATAATCATTGTCTGCTCTTAAAGCTTCTGACCCACGCTTCAATATGCTCAATGTGGCTCTTGTAAATCCTAAGAAAAGACATTTTGCCCTGACTACTACTGAGCTGATTTCTTTCTCCTCACTTGTTCAGTCTGTGGTGCTTCTCAACGAGGAGAAAACAGCTCATTATAGGTTCTCCTCGAAGCATGCACAGTACTTACCTGCAGAAAAAAAGCAAGAACCTCAGCTTTTTGAACCATCTAAAAATACTTCAAGTCTACAAATTGGTTATGGGTGTAATTTCCTTTTCAAACCCCTCATTTCTACAACAGACAACAAAATAGGAAATAGAGCTGACTAAAAAGGGTAGGGAGCCATGCTGGCAAACCACTAGTGCCAGAGTGTAAGAATTTAGGGAGCAGAGGAGAATGGGCACTTGTAATTGTGTTCATACTCCATGACAAGAAAACCTGTGAGCAACCCAGCTCACACCAAGAGCTCTTCAATCCACCTAATGTGGCCTAGAACCAGAGCAGGGCATCAGCTGGTGATAGCAGTCCTCTCGTCCCCACTCTGCTACTGAGCAAACTACTCATACTACAGTAATAAGCTGTAGTTTTTGACTACTACTTATTCCTAACAAGAATTACTTACTGATTTTCTGCCACTAACTTCTTAGCAGCTTCAGGTTTTCACTTCAGTAGCAAAGGTATTTCCTATCAAGTCTGCTAGACACTTTACAAGCTGTGAAGTTAAGCCTACAGGGTTTTGAGGCAATACCTGTCCTGTGGGAGATGCCTCACATCCAATCCTCACCTGTAAGTCAGAGCTTAAGTCAGAGCTGTCAAAATCATCTTGGAAGCTGTGGCCCATTTATAATCTTCTTTTTATTATTTCCTTTCCATACATGACTTTCCTACAGCTTGATATTTTCCCCACTATCTCTTCCCTGTTTGCCTTTCTCAGATGCAAACACCTAACCTTACTTCCTGTTCTCACATTTTAGCACATCCAGCCAGCTACAAAAATCAAACCTACTTCTTATTTGGAAGGTTTGAAACCAAACAGCAATGGGTTTTCTTCAAAACTGCAAATTACCATCAAAGCATGGGCCTCAGTTTACCAATTATGTTGAAAGGTGGTTTCCAGCTCTGAGCTACAGCTCTGGCTGGATGTTAGAAAAACAACATCTGAAAAATGTTTAAACCATCACAGAAGAAATTCCCTATTAATTTGGTTTTAGGTGCCTGCCTGACACAAAACTTATTGCTGTTTCAAACTAGACAACCTTTCCCAGCAACATGGGAAACCAAGCCAGCTTTGCTGGAGCTATCAACCATCATGAGGCTCCTTGGAGTCCCATCCAGAGGGGCACTTAATCCTTTGCTGAATCTTCTTCCAAAGACCAGAGGGCTCCAGACCACTCAAGGTCACATTGTCCAGGAAAACAAGGCAGTTGCTGTATTGTCAGAATGCTGTGAGGAAACATCTCGTGCTGCAGGGCCTTTCCAACAATTTGGCTGTACTCAAGGAGGAACCTGTGATATATAATCAGGAATAATCTGATTTTGCTTAAAAATAGGGAGGGTGGAGACAATGCTACTACACAGGGTCAAAACCAGACAAAATCAGAGAATCAGTTAGGCTGGAAAAGACCTCTGAGATCATCAAGTCAAACCTATGAACCCATACCACCATGTCAACTAGACCAGAGCACTGAGTGCTATGTTCAGTTGCTCCCTTTATAGCTCCAGGGATGGGACTCCACCACCTCCCTGGGCAGCCCATCTCAATATATAATTAACCTTCCGGGAAGAGATTCTTCCTAACATCCAACCTAAGCCTCCCGGGGGGCACCTTAAGACTGTGTCCACTTGTCCTGTTGCTAGCTGTCAGAGAGAAGAGCTTGACCCCACCTGGCTGCAACATCCTGTCATGGAGTTCTAGGAAGTGATAAGGTCTCCCCGTGAGCCGCTTCTCCTCCCTAGGCTACCCCTGCCCCCTCCCAGCTCCCTCAGTGCCCTGGTGCTCCAGCCCCTTCCCCAGCCCTTTTCTGGACCAGCTCTAACACCTCCATGTCCTTCCTGAATTGAGAGGCCCAGAACTGGACACAGGACTGGAGGTGTGGCCTCACCAGAGCCCGGTTCAGAGGGACAATCACTTCCCGAGTCCTGCTGGCCACACTATTTTTCACAGAGAGAGGCACAAAAGAGGGAAAACCCCAAAGCCACAATCGCCGGAGGGCAGCAGCCGTTCCCTCGGCAGGAGGGGCTGCCGGCTGCTCCCTCCTCCCGCCGCTATTCCACACTCCCCAGGCTTCCCGACGGCATGGCGGCGCCCCGGCTTCCCCCAGCGACATATCGCGACATATCGCGCTCACCACACGAAGTCGTTGCTCTTGTC
>VZDJ01000072.1:4044462-4081620 GCA_008694505.1 Cyanoderma ruficeps | reverse complement strand
CACGAAGTCGTTGCTCTTGTCCTCGTAGGAGTTAATGAGCCCGTTGCAGAGCGGGGTGAGCAGCGGCCTCTTCCTGCCGCCGCCCCCCGGCGCCGCGGAGGAGCCGCCGGGCCGCGCCGCCCCCGCCGCCAGCCGGGGCAGCCCCGGGCCCGACCCCGACACGGCGGCCGCCACCATCACGGGCCGCGCCGCTGCGCCGCCCGAGGAGGACGAGCCGGGGGCCATGGCCGCCGAAGAGGAGGAGGATGATGAGGACGAGGAGGAAGAGGAGGCCGGTGTGGCGGCGGGCGGCACAGCGGGGTGCGGCGGGCGGCTGCCCGACATGCCGAGGCCGGGCCGGGCCGGGCGGAGCGGCCTCAGCGCATCCCCGTGCGCGCGGGAGGGGGGGAATAAAGTTCCTTCAAAGAGAAAAAAAAAGGGGAAAGGGAAGGAAAAAAAAAAAAAAGAAAATCGAAAAATTCCCACACAATAAAAAGAAAAAAAAAGGCAAAAAAACCCCAAAACGGCGGCCCCGGCGCGGCGCTTGTTCAAGCTTTATTGACAGGCGGAGAGCGCGGCCGCGCGTGCGCGGGGCGGGGCCGCGCCCCCTGAGGGGCGGGGCGGGGCGGGGCCGCGCTGCCCTCGCGGGGCGGTGGGAGCCGGCGCTGCCGGGGCCGGGGTTTGCCTCCCACAGCCCCGGTCACGGCCTCCGCTGCCGGCTCGGGGCTGTGGGGCCGGACGAGGGGTGTGCGCCAGGAGCTTCCAGCCCCGCCTGAAGCCGCTCCCCCTGAGCCCACAAATCTAGCGATGCACAATCCTGAAGCACAAGTCTGTTGAGGAGTGGCTGAGCGAGGTAGAAGGGTTCAGCCTGGAGAAAAGGAGGCTCAAGGGGACCTTCTCGCTCTCTACGACCACCTGACAAGAGTTGCGACCAGGTGAGGGTGGGGATCTACTCCTGGGCAACCAGCGATAGGACAAAAGGACATCGTCTCAAGCTGCGGCAGGGGAGGTTCAGGCTGAACATAAGGAGGGATTTTTTTCACGGTAAAGGGTTATTATGTATTGGAATGGGCTGCCCAGGGAGGCGGTGGAGTCACTGTCCTTGGAGGTGTTTAAGGAGAGCCTGGAGGTGATACGTGGTAGTCGCTGCCATGGTCTGGTTGACAGGGTTGGCTCGTAGGTTGGACTCGATGGCCTCACGGTTCTTTTTCAACCTAATTGAGTCTGTGATTCTGTGATCTTTCCTCAGAGCACTGAGGGGATGGCCGCCAGGCCTCAGAGGGAAGTTCAGAAACCTTCCCTGTGCTCTCTGAGCCCCCAGCACCACAGAGAGATCCTGTGAAGGGCAGGGCTGATCTGTCTCTCACAGGATATTTCGCCTGCGGTTATACCTTAGATATGTACCCCAAAAGGCAACTCTAAGCATGCTGAGCTTTATCCAGCCCCCCACAGAGAAATGGATCCATGGACTGAGGCCGATTGTGTGAAGTTCAACATGTGCCTGATCCTGCACTTGTGTCACAAAAACCCCGGGCAGTGCCGCAGACCGCAGGAAGAGTGGCCTAGTGGGGGAGGACCTGAGGGTGCTGGTCCACAGCAACCACACCTCAAGTGCTGTGTCCAGTTCTGGGCCTCTCACTGCGCAGAAGACTTTGAAGGGCTGGAGTGGCTCCAGAGAAGGGCAACAGAGCTGGGAAAGGGGCTGGAGGACAAGTCCTCTGAGGAGCAGCTGAGGGAGCTGTGGGGGTCATGCTGAAGAAAAGGAGGCTCAGGGGGAACTTCATCACTCTAAAACTCCCTGACAGGAGGTTGTAGCCAGGTGGGGATCAGGCTCTGCTTTCAGGTAACAAGTGACAGGAGAAGAGGAAATGGCGTCAACCTGGCCAGAGGAGGTTGGACATCAGGAAGAATTTCTTCATGAAAAAGCATTAGAACAGGTTGCCCAGGGAGGTGGTGGAGTCACCATCCCTGGAACAGTTCAAGAAATGTGCTCTAATCTGTGTGACAAGGTGGTGATCAGTCACAGGTTGGACTCAATGATCTTGGAGGTATTTTCCAACCTAAATGATTCTGTGATTCTGTGAAAGATGTCTGATGATGAGTGAACAGCTTTGCCCAGGTTTGAGCCAGCGCTCTGCTGCCTGGGTGGGTGGGAATCCCAATGGTGAGGACCACAGCTTGTTGGGTTCCTGTTTCCCAACAGCAGGCCTGAGTTTTACAGAGCAGGGGCAGACCAGTTTCTGCACAAGTTAATTAGTAAAGTGTTGAAAAGGGATGCCTCAAAGATGTTTTGGGTGTTATGAGAAATGTTGCCCCCAGACCCAGCCTTTTGCAAGCCAAACTGAAAAGTTCATGAGATACAGCACTCATCAACTTCTTGGCTTGGCCAGAAGTCCTGTGGAGAGATAGCTACTGTTCCCTTTCATTTCTCTTTCAACAGCCTATGGAAACATATTGCCTCCTTTGCGTTGAGTAACTGTATTTTCTGCAGTCAGCTTTACTTGTCTAAAGTTGAAGAGTGAAACACTTGGGCATTCCCTGAGGAGGGTAATCCTAAACCCAGGTATGGGAAAACGCCCAAAAAGATCAGTGCTGCAGCACAGCTCCCAGTAGGGACGGCAGAGTGAGCCGTAAAACCAGTATTGGGAGCTGGTAAAACTGGTCTGAGAGGAAAAAAAAAAAGGTGCTTCAGGTAGGCAGTATTGGTCAGGAGACCTCCCAGGCATGCAGCAGGCTGACAGGGATACTGGATGATAAATGTCCCAAAGGCAGCAAGGCAAAACACGGCTCTGGATTTATCCTGGAGATGCAGCTGAAGGGGTGGAGCTGTGGAGTGCTCCTCCTGACCTCCCCTCTCAGAGGTGCTGGAATACCATTGAGTATTTTCCTCTGTATGTTTACCCCTCATGTTGGGAAAAATGCCAAGGCAGTCAGCAAAACCCAAAATATCTCTGAGGAATTCGATTCAAGGCAGGAAATTCAAAGGCAGAGTCCCTGTGAGGTCCAGGTCAGCAGTCACCTTTACAAGCTGGCATCTGCCATTAGAGTCACTCCCATGATTTAACTCTTTGTTGCTGTTATTAAAGGTATTTTTTAATATAGGTTTGGGGGCTTTTTTTGTTGTTTTCTTTTGAGTTTGGATATTTATTTTTTTTTTAGCCATTGGGTTCCCCTGATTCCTGTAAATCTGACTGGCAGGTCTCAAGACTAGCTCCATAAAGTCACTGAAATGTAGTGATTCCCCTTGTTTTCAGTGGAAGCAAAAGTGAATTGCTGTTATTTAGACCTTTCTTTCAGCCTGGCTGTTGGTGTCTCTGTGCATCTTATTTTCTATTGGTAAGAGAAAGGGAAGTCTCATTTCCTTCTCTTCCAGAGGGATCAAAGGCTATGGGTGAGTGTCTACAATGGACTTTCAGGAGTAGTAAGCAGTAATATTGGCAATAGCACAACCCTGTGCTTCACACTGACGTACTGACTGATCCTTGAAAAGTCTTGCTGATGCTATTACTGACTGCTCCAGGAAGGAGGAAATGACACAGGCAAAAGGTGTTAAAAACCAAATATATGACCACTTATGCCTATACATGGCTGGCCTTCACAACATCCCCTAACACCCACAGCCCTGGCAATGAGTGTGACACCCAGCACTTCAATACCTAGGGAAGATCTCCCTGATTCCTGAGCTTTAGGATATCATTAAGAGCTCTTGGAGACCCTCTGAGTGAATCCCTTCTTTTCACTGCCCAAGTTCATCCAGAGCAGCCTCTGGCTCCTGGGGACACTTCTTTCCTGGGGTTACCTTGCATTACCAGTTCCAAAATCCATGTATGCAGCCTAAGGGAAGGTTAGATGCTACTTACTGGGGATACCTGTGTGTTGTATCAGGAAAAAGAGCATGGAAAAAGTCTTCTAGTTCTAAAGTTCACTGCTGCTGGAGCAGTGATTTGTCACTTATCTTCTAGTTCTTGTTAGCACAAGATGAGCTCTAAGAATTAGTTTGATTTAGTCCAGGTATCAACAACTGCGATTACTCTCAGTGGCCAGGGTACAAGGGTGAAACAGGATAGATCAGCTGTGAGGAGTTTCTCTGTCTCCTGCAGTCAGCAGAGTGCCTTTGCATTGTCTGCAGGCCAGAATCCTTCATTGAAGCACAACTCCTGATGGGCTCAGGACAGAGAGAAAAGTCTTGGTGTGGGGACACCTGCACCCTCAGTGTGGCACACTCTTCATAGGTCCTGCTTCCAGAGGATTGCCTGTGTTTCCTCACTTAGTCTGAATTGAGATATGTCTGTCTGCCTTCGAAGGTGTGTGGATCAAGCACAGAAAGCAAACTTCACCCATTCCCAAGTGGCCTGAAGCTTGGGCTGCAAACAAATCGGTTTCTTTGGGATAAGATGTCTCCAGCTATAGTCCTTAGTGGTTATTTTACACAAAGAAACTGGTATTTCTGACATGTACATTTTGTAAGACTGACTGGAGGAATCTGCTCTTTTCTATATTTTTTAGCCTCTGAAGCCAGTCACTGACAACGTCCCAGCAAAGTATCAGTTGTGATCCTGTGCAAAGAGAGAAGACTCACTACCCATGACGTTAAAGGAATGAGAAGCCAAGTACTGTCTGTAGATGAATGAACTTTAATAGCAGTGTAAGATTCTGCTCTTTTGGGTACATAAACCCTACTTAATACAACCCCTGAGTTTGTGACATTTGCAGCTGCAGCTCCATTTACCTGTACAACAAGCAGCTGCAGCCACAGTGCCCAGTGGCAGTGGAAATCAGTAGGGATACGCTGCATGGATTATCCTGCAGGGAGACTGAGACTTCTTCCACACAGAGTGATCCATGGTCTGGGGGAAGTGACAGTCACCTCCCAGGCTCCAGACTCCATTCCAGACTGTTGATGACTCGTTAGGAAAATTGCTTCTACTTCCATTTCTGAGCCTGCTGCTGCCACCTAATTACCACTGGGTCCGTTAGTCCATTCAGGAGCTCAGCAAACCCTGCTAGGAGCTGCCACCCTGGCTTGGGAATTGTTGCTCCAGAGGTTATTAGGGAACTTTATTAATAATCGTTGCATTAAACTCTCAGCTAGTCGGTGATAGAAATGCCATTTCTCCCATTTTATAGCTGAGAAAAATGAAGCGTGGACAGATTCATCACCTGGTTACAGAGTCAATGGGAATTCTTAATGCTCCATAAATCTGAAAATTAGGCTGTCAGCAACTTCTGGAGTGAACCTGCAGCAAAGCCATTCAGGAGACCCAGTTCCTACCCATCAGGTGCCTCCTTCCCCAGTTTACTGGGAGAAACCAGGACACATCTCTGGATTTCAGTTCCTGCAGTCAGACACAGAGACGTGGGGATCTGGAGGAGCACAGCTCAGTGCTCCCTGCTCACAGCAGACATCTCCTCCACAGAGAAGGGCCTTGAGGAGGGGGCATGATGCACTTAGTGACCATGCTTTGATACAGGGACAGGAACTAATCATATAGAAACTCAGGTATGTGTCTGAAACTTGACTCTGAAAGATTATTTTATTGTTAAAATCTACAGTTTAGGTTAACTCAGGCTGCTTGGGGTATGAGAAGAGCAGGAACTGTGGGGGACTGAGCTGTTTTTTTTAATTTCTTTTCTAGTTCAACAGTTCAAAAGCAAGTAGTGCTAGGAAGGAGGATGCTTAGAGACATCTACTCTATTTAAGATTATACAAAGTTCTTAAAATAAAGATTTTTTTTCCATGCTTTATAGCAAGACCTTTGCTACTTGCAAGATGAAATTTGATGTCTCAGCCTTAGGCTAGCACCAAGCTGACACGGGGATTTTAAGCAAAAATGGTTTAACCCCTTTCAGAAACCAAGAATCAGCAAAAATAGAATATTTAAATTTATTGCGGTGTTTAAAAAGGTCAGATCTTTTAAAGGAAAAAAAAAGCAGGAGGTATATGGTAGAAGTGTCGTCTTTGCACTGCAAACAATTACATCATTCTGGTCTTCTGAAGAGAAATTTTCACTTGGTTGAACTACAATGAGGTTAAAATAATTTGGTGATTCTTCTGTAATACTGAAATACTGTCTTCAAAGTCTCCAGACTCTAGAGATACCTGAAGAGAAATGTCCATGGAACTGCTGTTTTAACGTGTGTGTGCTGAAGCAAAGCTACAGAGGAGCCTGACCTACAGCAGCAGAAATACCTGATTCACTGCTCAAAATTAGGGAATTCCCTTTACTCGGGAAAAAATGATTATACCATCTTATTATTAGACACCACAGTGTAAGAGGTGTGTCTGGGGGTAGAGGGAAGGTTCCCTTAGAGCACGTCCTTTTGCTCCAACAGTGTTTGACCTTGTATTAGGAGTAGGTTTTCTAGGCAAATATTAACTAATACCTCTGCTCAGTATAAGCATGGATAGAGATGGTTTCTCACACACACGGGCTTGACCCAGACTCAGGTTGTGCAACCCCAAATCTGTCTTGGGATGCTGAAGCTCTGCCAAACTTTCTGGTTCTCATGCAGTGCAGTGGCAAGGCTCAGCTGTTCCTTACCTACTGCCATTGACACCTGTCATGGGTTAACACAGCTTGGTTTTTAGTTAACACCCCCCAAACCTGGCCAAACCCAGCCCCTCTTGTCACTCCTACTCAGATAATACACCATGTCTAAATACAGCCACAACCTGATTACCTTCTTTTCTAACTGTAATAATCATTTTAATAAAGATGATTTAGTATCTATCTCTGTCTAGGCTGATTTCTGTCCCACAAAATATGATGGCATTGATGTAGTTATGTGCCCTTACAGTATGAAATGTCTATTTAGTGGACTGCTTTTGGGTTTTTTAACATTACCACGTACTGCTATCTCCGAAAGTTCCCTCCTTTATTATTATGGAAGGCAAAAGTCATAGAACCACAGAATGGTTTGTGTTGGAAGAGACTTTAATGATCATCCAGTCCCCCTTTCCATGGGCAGGGACACCTTCCACTAGACAAGGTTACTCCCAGTTCCATCCAATCTGGCCTTGAACACTCCCAGGCTTGGGGCAGCCACAGTTTCTCTCTTTCAGCAGAGAAATAGAGGAGAGGCAGCATCATGGCAGGTGTCAGGACCTTGTGGGCACAAAAAATGTTGCTTGCCTTGAGCAGCCTCACCTGCGGCCTCCATGCGCACATCCTCTGGCAGTTTTCCCAGGCACTATATTTAAGGAAATCCCAGGACTTCTCTCCTCCTTAGGATGTAGGGTGATGATGCCCAACCCTCTCAATGGGTGGCAACTGGTGTCTCTGCTGTTGGTAGCTGGTTTCCAGTCCTGCCTCATGTGCTGCTGCCTCTGGAGGACCTGACTCCTCTGCTGTGACTTGAGAGCTGGTGAACCCCGTTACCAGAATCCAGCCCTCCCTGCTGTGCTCAGGCTTTGATGAGTGCCCTGCTGTGCCTGGGTTACCCTGGGCTCCTGGCTTGTGCCCTGCCTGGGGCAGCCCTCAGCTCCTTGGCTGCTTCCCCTGCCTGCTGTCTCTTTGCTAGGCTGGGTAGATGGCAGGTCACAGGGTGACAGGGGTGGCAGGTTAATGCTGCAAGAACCCCCCCAAAAAGAGTTGGTTTGGGATAAGCTGTGGATGTCTGGTAGAAAGTCATAGAATGGTTTGGGCTGAAGGGGACCTTAAAAATTATCTGGTTCAACCCCCTGCCATAGGCAGGGACAACTTTCATTTGACCTGGTTCCTCCCAGCCTTGTCCAGCCTGGCCTTGAACACTTCCAGGGGTGGGGCAATCACAGTTTTTCTGAGCAACCTGTTCTAGTGTGTCACCATCCTCATAGGGGAGATTTTCTTCCTAATATCCCATTTAAACTTGTCCTCTGTCAGTGTGAAGCTGTTCCTCCTTGTCCTGCCACTCCAGGCTCTTTTCCAAAGTCCCTCTGCAGTTCTCCTGGAGCCCCTTTAGACCCTGGAAGGGGCTCTGGGGTCTTTCTGGGGTCTTTTCTTCAGGCTGAACTCTCGAGTTCTCCCAGCCTGTCTTCATAGGAGTTTATTTTCCTTTGTTTCTCTTTTTTAAACTAGTCCATAAAAAAACTTTCTGTGGCCTTGTAGCATCCCTGCATTGCCTCCGTTGTCCTCTGCCACCCCTGTCCCCCCCAGTCCTGTGTAAGGCAGGCACAATTTGGGCTGTCATGGCCAAGGAGAAGCTACCCTCACTGGGAAAAACTTCAGCCCAGGAGCTGAGGATGCTTTCATGGCAGCAGCACTCTTTAGCATCAGGGCCCTTAGCTGGAGTAGGGAAGACGTGGTTTTGAGAGCTGCTTCTTCTCAGTACCAACGCTTGCCATCAGAGGGCAAACTCAGCCCAGGTGAAGATGCTCCGTGTGCGGTTATTGCAGCCTGCTGCTTCCCAGATTCGTCCCCGCGAGGTAATGACAAAGGCAAGAGGCCATTTACCGTCCTTCTCACAGAGGACAGATGCAGCTTCCCATCTCTGCCTGCTGCCGGGAAGGGCTCTGCTGCTCCCCGGTTCCCTCGAGAGCAGATCTTGCTTTGCAGGAGCATCCCAGCCAGCAGCCAGAGGCAAGGATGGTGTTGTGAGCTTCAAGTGAGAGCAGTGTAACAGAGAAGAGATTCCCAGAAAGCAGCAGGTCTGGCCTTTAACATCCCAAATAGAGTATAGCCTTGCTACTCCAGCAGGATTTGTATTTATGGCTGAATATAGACTTTGAGCCGCACTCAAAAAACTGTCCTGGTTGATGCTTGCTTTCTATCCAGCCTCTTACTGCTCTCCAGAGCCACAGGTGAGCGTGGCTCTACAGCCCCAGTAAACCAGTGGCATTAAAGTAACCTTTATGGGAGTGGTGCATCCTAGAGGAGCAAAGTGTTCTGTACTGCTGCAGCTCTGACCTCTCCCAGGAGCCCCATCTGCTGGCATGTGGGCCCGGCTGCCAGCCCCAAACCCTCCATGATTCCCAAGGCATTTGGGAAGGATTTAAATCTTGCCAGCTCTCCCCTTTGCCTTTTCTAATGAATCTCAGTCTTAATCCACACCCCCCTCATAGGCAGAGACTTCCTTTAAAAAGCTGGAGGGCTTTTCAGAGGGGAATAATGAACCAGACGCTTTCCCGGTGTCTCTCTTTGTTTTTACAGCCCTGGGTCTCCCCTGAGGACAGAGAGTCCTTTGTACTGCATGGGGTCTCCTTACAAAAAGGGGCTTGTGAACAGAGCATCCTCCCATTGGGTACCACACCACATAGATTTTTTTTTTCCCCACCTGTCCTCCTAGGCATAGCCAGTGTCAAATCCCTTTGTGTGTGTAAGGTTCTGAGCCAAAAGCTTTAACCTTGGAGATGCATGGTGGATGTATGCCAGATTGCTCTGTGCCATCCTGCTGCCCACTCTCATTCTAGCTGGAAGGTAGACAAAGGGTTAACCTGGTTGTCATCATCTCCCCTGCCCAGCTGATATTTGGAGTGAAGCCACATTCCAGTTTAAAGACAGCTGATAATTGAATAAACTCTGCATCTTGAGTGAATTTAAAACCAAGACAGGAGCTCTCCCCAGTAGAAGTCAATACGTTTCTTCCCTCTTGCAGGGATTTTTGTCCAGAGTTAATACTGCAGCTGCTGCTTCCAGGGGATGAGTGCATGCTTGGGAGCAGTCAATTTTTGCCTTCCTTAAGGCTTTAAATTTGGGTGTCTATGTGCATAAAGGAGATTCCTATTTCTGCTTCCTGTTAAAGGTGAAATCTAGGGCTACAACCTCAAATGCCCTTAAAACCATTAAGCTTTAAGTAACTTACTGCTGGTGTGGTGTTGCCCAGCATCTTTGCAGGTAACAAGGAAAGAAAGGCAAAGAGTTGCAAATATAGCTCAGGTATACCTTACTATGTTCAGATCATGGTGTGAACGGAGTAAGCCAATGTGATGTAGCTAATTGACATCATGCTAATTAAATATTGGATACTCTGCACGTACCCTTGCAATAAATCACTCCTAGTTTCAGGTGGGAAATTTTCTCATTGTCAATATACAGATACACTGTGGACCTGGAGAAAGCTGTTTTCTGCAAAGTTGGGGCTGGTGATTTATTGAGCTCTGTAAAATGTATTTTCTTTGGTCCTTCTTTGCATTCACTGTTCAATGATATTCAAACAAATGCCTTTGAGCCTGGGAACCAGCAGCTTTTTGGCAGGTGTTGCTATTGCAAATGGGGGCATTCACACCAGAAATGCAGTTCTATGATTTCATAGCCACGTGGTGGGTAGGCAGGGATGTGCCATGCAATCTGTGCCCCATCAGAAATACCTGGCACTGCTTCTGTTTCAAACTTCAGTAAGCAAAATAATTGCATGGAGCTGTTTACTGTCAATCTGCTGCCTGCATGTTATTAATAGGAGAGATGGAGTGAATAATTAGGAGTAATGATTAGAGAAAGTTGTCATCTGTTCATGAATAATTTGAAGAGAGGCAGTGTTCAACAATTAAACTTATTGGCAGAAAAATGATTTATTCCGTTTTGGAAATGTGTTCTCTATTATGCCAATACATAAGCACCCACACACTGGGCCAATGTTCAGACTTCAGCCTCCCCCAGCCCTGTTTTTGGCACTCAGGCTGGTGTGATGTGATTTCCAGAGATGCTGGGGATCCCCTGCCCCACTGAACTTCCCTGCCAGGCCTTGGAGTTGTGTGTCTTTAGGAATGCAGGGACACCTTTCTGAAGTCCAAATCATGGTCTGACAATCACAGAATGGTTTAGATTGGAAGGGACCTTAAAGATCATCTTGTTCCAAACCCTTGCCACACCTTAGACTGGATTGGTCCAAGCCCCATCCAGCCTGGGCTTGAACACTTTCCAGGGATGGAGCATTAAATTCATGGCTTCTCTGAGCAACCTGTGTCAAGGCCTCATCACCCTCATAGTTAAGAATTTCTTCCTAATATCTAATCAAACCTGCCCTCTGCCAGTTGGAAGCCATTCCCTCGTGTCAAATTAAGACATGGTCTGGTAAAAAGTCTCCATTTTCTTTTCAGTCTCCTTTAGATATTGAAAAGCTTCAATAAAATCTCCCTGGAGTTTCTCAGGCTGAGCAACCCCAATTCTCTCAGCCTTTCTTCAGAGGGGAGGCTGTGAGTGCACACCACCCACTGCTATCCCCAAGTCCTTCTCTACAAAGCTGCTCTCAATCTGGCTTTGGGCTCTTCTGGGGTTGGGTGCTGACAATCAGCTTGTGGAGATGGATGAACCTTGGTTTTCAGTGGCCTCACAAATACTGGAAACTTACAGTGTGAGTGTGGAAAAACTAGCTAGCATGGGAAGACCAGGGAGCTGGGGCAGTTTACCAAGAGCAGAGGAGACTGAGGAGAGGGTGTACAAGCAGGCTCCAAATATATCCAAAACCACCCCAAAAAGAAAAAAACTGTCTCTTGAGAAAGAGGTGAGAAGCAATGGATTTCAACTGCAGTAAAAGAGTTATGAAAAATGGAGGAAACACCTTTCTGCCAGTAAAATTAGTGAAGCACAAGGAGATATTGTGGGAAGTCCCTGTTCCCAGCAGAAGGATCCTCTATGGGAAAGGCCAAATAAGGTTTGCCCTGTGAGTTGGGGTGCCCTGCCTGTTCCTCTCCCACTCCTGGCTGTGACAGTGCAGATTTCCTCATGCAGCAACTATGGGGGATAATGTGTGGAAGTGGACCTTGGAGAATGGGATGTTCAGACAGTGGGAGAGATCTGCAGAGGTGCAGGTGGGCATCAAGAGGTAGGATTCATTTTATCTAGCTTCAGCCATCCAAAAACTATTGCAGCAAAAGCTGTTGTCCAGTATCCCTCAATGACCAAGAGACTGAATGAGCAGCTATGTGAGAGTTATCCATCCCATCTGTGTCAGTTGTCCCAAACACCTGGGATAAATCAGCTCCTGGACTGAACTATAGCTTGTCTTTTCACTCACCAGAAAGGGAGCCTGGATGATTTTCTGGCTCTACACAACAAAGCAAACCAACCAATCTTACAGATACGTGAGGTGTGTTCAACTTGAGCATCAAAGGGATTTTCCATCAAACCCCTCAGGTGAGGCCAGGGCTCTGCTGAACCTGTAAAAGCCCTCTCTAGACTGCATCAGGCTGACTGGTGTCAAAACACCGGCCCTATTGCACCATTCTTTCTCCTCAACCACCCTCTGCCCACCAATGCTTTTTTGCTGAGTCTGGCTCTCACCAAGTCTGAGGCCTGCTGAAAAAGATCATCCCACAAAAGTTCAAATGTTTAAATCCATTTGCTTCCAGACAGAAACCATACATGGGGTGCTCACTATCCCAAAAGCTGTAGAGCCAACAAATTTTGTGGTGGGAAAGCCTGCCAGCATGTTGAAGGCTGAGGGAATTCTGTGGAACACGTTCAGAAAGCAAATGATTGATTCATCATCAGTGGTGGAGAACTGATTCCAGGAATTATACGTGTGCCAAGCTGAAGCCTGTCGAAGCCAGGGAAAAGGCATCCTTGAATTCAGGTCATCAGTCAGGGCTGGGAAATGCATGGAGGCCCTGGTACAGGAAAGCTTAACTTCCAGTGCGTGCTCAAGCCGAACTAACCTCCGTTAACGTCAACGGTGATAAAATTAAACATGAGGTCAAGATTTTGGATAAGAATGGTTTATGGAGGCTTGCATGGATGAGAAGGTCAGGCCAGCAAGCCAGGGCGTTTGATATTGATCAGTCTAATCAAGGAACTCCTGCGTAAGCTGCCACGTGAATCAGGGAATAATTCGGGATAACAGACACATCTGAGTAATTCGTGACCTACTGGCAGATGATTCACGCAGACAGGCAGCATCCATCAGATGCATTATTCCTCGCAAAGGTCTTCTTGGAAGGCTTATGGGCCTGTGTGTGGCCGCATCTCCTCAGGGGGTTCCTGAAGGGAGAAACTGGGAGCAGGTGGGATTGTGAGGATACCCCAGCACCCATTGCTGCACGGGTCAGAGCTTGTCCTTCACCCATCAGCAGCCCAAGAGCTTTGAGCAAAGAGGGATCGTCAGGATTTTCAAGATGTTTTTGAGAAGAAATGGATAGAAGTGAGAGGGTTGTAACTGTAGACCCCATATCCTATCCCTGCTTTACATCTCCCATGTAACCTTGTCTGGATGTTCTTTATACCTTACTTTCCCACCTGAAACATCAGTGCATGTCTCTGCTTTCTGTTCTCAATGTAGTCAGCAAGATCCATCAGCTGTATCCTGGTGTTCATCAAGAGTCTGGAAAAAGCCTGATTTGGACCTCTGAAACTGGGAGCTAAAATATAACACCCAAATCTGGAGAAAACCAAGCACTGTAATCTCTGTTCACCACAAATCAACTAGTTTTCAAGTAGGTAAATACCTGCTCCAGGGGCACATTGCCATGGGATAAAACACCTGCCTTGCCTCTCCAGCCTGGACACACAACTATGCTATGGCATTTCAGCTGTATCTGTGTTAGGGTTGTGGTTTGCCATGCTATATCCGAGATTCTACATCAGACAGGGAAGAGTCTGAGTCTGACATTATCATATTCCTGTTTGACAGTGAATCAGCAGTGCCTTTTGGGAGCTTCCCTTGGGTGCACTGTACTTTTGCTCCTTTTCATGGACCAGGTGATACCAGGCAGTGCCAAGTGTTCCAGAAGCAGAAAGTTCCTGTTCTCCTTAGGAGATGTAGTCCACCTGTTTCACCTGGCTTGAAGTGGCAAAGGGTGGCCCCAAGGCATTGGCAGATGGGGCAGGAAGTGTTACGGAGTGACAGGGCTTGGAGGCAGCTGGAGAGCCACCAAAGAGTCAAGGGACAAAGCTTCCTGAGATCCCATCAGGACACTTTCACTGGCTCCAAATGTCCAAGGAAATGGGCTCCAAAGCAATAATCTGTGGGACTGGTTCTTTGCCAGAAAGTCTTAAAATAATTGCAAGTGTAGCTGCAACCAGAATCTATAAAAGACCAGTACGGAGGAAGAGTGTATGTACTGTGTCTGCATGATCAGCATCAGGCCTGGAGATGCTAGAACAAGGAAGAGAGAAAGAAATCTCTTTCCTGCCATGGAAAACACAGGAAGGGGAGACAGCATGTCAGGTTTCTGACAGAGTTTGGCCGGGGCCTCACTAGTGCCAGGCTCTTGAAGAAGGTGTGAAAGGACTTGCAGGCATCCTGCTCATGCCCTCCTTCTGTGGGATGCTCCAGCATAGGCCCCAGACCTGAGTGATGGTACCAGCAGGATGAGCACCTTCCTTTTCCCCAAAGGATTCCTGCTCTGCCTTGGAGGTGGGAAGCAGCTCAGAGCAGTATGGGACTCTCCATCCTCATCCCAGCACATGAGCATGGACCTGATTTCTGTTCATTTCTCACAAGTTTTGTGAATTATTTATACCATCATTGGTGCTCTGGAGCCTCCTGCATGGGGACTGTACCCTGTCCCTGCTATCTGGTCTCTGTCTGCACACTCCAGTGTGGCAGGTAACCTTCAAGTGGCTCCCACTTAGCTTTAAAAGTTGCCATAAAAAGAACTTGACAAGATCAAATGCTAATAGAAAGGTTTTCTGAAGGTTGAAACTGATCTGCTTGAGGGCATTCGTGACTGGGAGATGCCAGAAGAAACCAAATAACCAGTTCATTGTGGAGTAAATAATTGGATTTTAAATACTCTCCGGGAAAGGATTCTGGGCAGGATGGGGAGTGGGAGGGAATACTGTGCTAAGTGCTTGGAAAGCTGTTGCTCTTCTAAATCTTCACTTTGCTGCGACATGTATACAGCATTGTCATTCAAAGCTACAGAGGACAAATGGGGGACTTTTTTCCCTGAATTTGTCTGAGGTATGTGAAGCTTCAGCATCTACAGCATCCAGCACCCGTGGATGATGTAGAAAGCTGTGTCCCACTGCTCACATCCTTTGTTGCCCTTATTTTTGTATTTGGAGGGGCAGAAAGCAATTCCCTGGACCCTCAATGGCTGGAGGTACTTTGGTCACAACCATCAGTATTGTCCCTTCCCACGCTGGAAGAAAGGTTCTACCAGTAGAGCTACAGCTCCCTCCCACCCAGCTGCAGGATGAAACAGTGCCTATCTCTTGGTGTGGAGTATCTGTATGTCAGTGTTGACTTCTGGAGGATAGCTCAGTGCAATTCCACCCAAAACATGACCTCTGCTTCCTTCTGAAATGGGGAGGAGGATGTCAGGATTGCTTTTCCAGGTCAGGGATTGAGAGTTGTAGCATCAGCAACAACTGGGAAGCACACAGATGGCTCATTCAAGCCCTGCCAGCATCCACATCCTCACCCTGACTGATGTTGACTGTCTATGTGGACAGCAGCCATATCACTGGGCCTTCAGGGCTTTATCCCTGTGAGCACCTGGGCCCAACTATCCCAATTTTTAGTCCATGCTGGTGTACAAAGTCTCCCTCTTCAGTGCCTTCTTTTTGCAGGACAGATGCTGAACCAAAGATGGTCTCAGCCCTGCTGACATCCACTGCAGCTGAGCCAGGCATCCTGTTTTGCAGTGAGTCTGTCTGTGGGAACACAGGACCACACAACCATGGTGACACAGCTCTGGGACCAGAGCTGACTACTAACCAGCCATGCCTGAGCACAAGTGTGGGCCTTGCCCCAAAACTGCCATGCAGATGTGCATTTGGGAAGAGCTGGCTCAGATCCTGCAGCCTAGCATCCTCAGGCTGGCTGGGGACCAGAAATCCCCAGTTGTCCGGTGTGTGATCCCCATTTTTGTGCTCCCACTCCTTCTCCCCACATTCCTCCTCTCCACTAATGCATCCAGCATATAAAGCTGAGGTTTCCAAAAGGTCTCTGAACCCAAAGAGACATCGAGGAGATGGAAAGAGAGGGAAAGAAAAAGAGGCTTTTTGAATATTGAATTAAGGCTGTCTCCAGTATTATTGGATTCCCATAAGGAGGCAGCCAGGGAGCCCACGGCTTTAGTGTCCTATGAATATTTCATTGCTTGACTTAAGCTCGGTGAAGGGTGTTTCTTTGCACAAAACCACCTTTTTTGGCTTGTGGGTTTCTCTCCAACTCTTATAGCGGCTATGAAATCAACCTGGCTTGTGGACAGAGTCATCTGACACTACAGCAAGCTAAATTTGTCAAACCTGGGTGATCTTTTGGCACAATCTACCCAGGAATTTGCAGAAGACAGCCAGACATGGCTCAAAACATCTTAGTGGCTCACTGGGTCAGACTGCATTAGAGCAGCAGCAGTGATGCTCAGTACCTGTGTGCCATCCAACCATGGTGATGTCAAAGAAGGTGCGTGGTCAGGGGGGTCATTTCACCCCACTTCAACCTACCAAGTTGGCTGCAGAAGTGGGGAAACAAGTTGTGCTGCCTGGTACCCAGTTGTAGGCACTGGCCTTGAAGGGTCTGGGTCTGCCTTAGTTCCCCAAATTTTATGTGCTTCCCTAGAGCTTCTCTAGACTTTCCAAACCACAAATTCCTCAGGCTAGAAATCTTTCCAAAATGAGCACTTTCACAAAAATTTGTGGGTGTCCTGCTTTCAGGCAGGCGGCAAACCACATTCACCAATGCAGTGGAGAATCCCAACATGAGCATTGCTTTCCCACTCTGCACAGTGGAAATGGTCTCAAATACTGTGAAAACACCTGATTTTCCCTCTCCAGGACTGTTTTTTAAGAGTGCTGCTGCCCTACTCCTACCACCCGTGCTTGGAACTTCCTCGTATATTATCCAGCTGTTCAAGGTCCTGCTCAGAGATGGCTGTGGCAGGAACTTTTTCTTTGTTTATTAGATGATCTCAGAGGTCTCCCATCCACAGCCTTTAACACCTCTCCTTGCTCTGCCAGGTGCTCTCACAGATCTAGAGTGATTCAAGTGGTTGGCTAATTCCATTGCTTTCTTCTCTTTTTTTAATGTCTTTTCTCTCTCCCCTGCCTCCCAGTCTAGAAATCCTCTTCAAAGGCAAAGAGGGTAAATTAACAATAATTAATTGTTTTATTGTAGACAGGGCAGATAACACTGCTTGTTACTGAGATTGCCCAATACTTCTCATTATGGGGCTGTGTTTCCCATTACTTAGAACAATGCCAAAACACAGACATTTAGGCAGAAAATGGCTCCCAGGGCTTTGCCTCGACCTGAATTTCTGTGAAAGATTTCAGTCAAGATTTTCCAAGAGAGAAGACATGGGAAAGCCATTTGGTTTGCCTGTGGCCAAACACTCTTCCTTAATTTCCTTGGGAAAACTCTTTCATCCTGTGCTTCACCTGAAGAGATAAAATTTGATGAGAGAGGACCCTCTTGACGGGGAGCTGCGAACCCTTCCTGGTTTCCTTAGAAACACTGCCTTGTGCAGCTTATTTAAGCTTCTAGAATTATTTTTCTTAGTTTATAGTTTCAGCAGAGGTCACACAACCCACTGACCAAGAGGTGCCCACCACATGGTGTGCAGCCCCAGTGACGTCCCCCCGAGCCATGTGTTCTGCAGGGTAGAGACCCTCCATGTCTCCTGCATGGCTGAGTCTCAGCACTCTCCAATCCATGGCTGTGGGATTGAACAGTCCTCACAGAACCCAGGATGGCAACAGAGAGTGGGATAGAGAGCATGAAACCCACTTCTCCTTGCTGGGCACCTGCCTGCTGCATACAAGGAGCTTCAGCTTATCACAACTGTTTGTCCCTGAGGAAAGATGAGAAGGGAAGTGACAACTCATTTTATGAGCAAATTTCTGATGACCATAGACCATAGAATCACATACTGGTTTGGTTTTGAAGGGGCCTTTAAAGACCATCTTGTTACAATGCCCCTGCCTTGGGCAGGGACCCTTTCCTCTAGACCCAGTTGCTCCAAGCTTCATCCAACCTGGCCTTCAACACTTCCAAGATTGTAACATCCTCATGGTGCTACACTTTCTACAAGGTCTGGAACCTCTCTTCCCCATAAGACAGGAGGGGCAGCACCGTGCTATTAGCTGAGATGCCCCCTGAGCCCCTCTGCAACATCCCAGGTGGGGAGCCAGGGTGCAGTTGGCACTGTTGGGTACCCATGTGGCACAGGAGCAGTGGGATCTTTACATCACAGATGAGAAGATCACGCCCCAGGACCACACCGCTGGTCCCCTTTTGCAATTTAATCAGGAGGATCAAGAAGTTCTCTGGGTTAACTGGGCTCTTTGCACACTGAGGGCACAAGGTCCACACACTCCACGGCAAGTCTGGTGGCACATCCAGTCCTGGTGACAACTCCAAATCCCTTCAGTGCCCGCCTTGGTTCTGCCCATCCTACGCTTTAATTTTCTGGGAGGGTGACAAGAAGTGGCTCCAGTTGACGTCAATGGAATTGCGTTAATGCTGCTGCAAACCAGGCTCCAGCAGAGCCCTCTCGGAGCATGGCAGCACGCAGAGCCTTTTGACATACATTAGGGTGGGTAAGATGGATGGCTCAGCTCCTAACTAAGACAGATAGATAAGGATAATGGATGGATGCCTAAAGAGCAGCCATGCTTTAGGCAGATGAATAAATCACTTTGATTGTTCGTATATAAACGGGACGTACCAGGAGGACTCAGCTTTCAGAGCAGGGTGCGTCCAATTTAAGCCTTATGATTGTGTTTAAGGATCTAAAAAAACATTCCAAGTGGACTTTGTTAATAGAGGAAACCCCACATATAGTGCTCCTGCGACAGAGCCATTGTCACTCAGGGCTTGGCTGAGAGCCCCAGTCCATCTGGTCCTTTGGGAACCTCCATCCTGAGATACCCTGTCTCTGTTACACGTCTTCTGGGGAAGAAGAGGTGCCTAGGAAAGGGAGAGGGGCAGTGCCTTCCTGCTGACAGAGGCTGACTGCAAGACGTGCCTTCCAGCTGTCTGCACCAACCACAGACCCCCAGCTATCCTGGGAACAGGAGGGGTCTTCAAGAGGCTTTTCAGTCCATAACGTGCCCTTAATTTCAAAGACTGCTCAGCTCTGGCATCTCCAGCATCTCGGTATGGGGTGGTGGGGTGATATGTGTCAGCATGAGGGACATACCTCCAGCACCTGAAGACAGGGCAGTGGGGTGTTACAGGGCCACTACCAAGGCCACTACGACTCCAGCCTGGCCTCTTCATGCTGCTGAGCACTGCATTTACAGCAGCCCACATGCTCAGTGGAATGGCAACCACTAGGTTCTCAGGCTGTCACATGGGGACATCTTTCCCACCCAGAGCAGTGGACAGCATGCACCTGGTTTCAGTATTTTTGGTACAGGAGCTGTGGCTGTTCCCGTGGGTGTCTGATTGTGTTGAGATCCATGCTGAGCACTTGTGGAAACGCTACAGAGGCTGCAGATGAGATAGGAGGAGACCTCCAGCCTGTGCAGGGATGGGACAAGCTCTCAGGGCCCATCCAGGGCCAGGGCCAGCCCATGACGTGCTGTAAGAGGAGCACCTGGTGTGTTGCCACTGCAAGGGCTGTGCCCACACTGAGAAGCTGGCCTGTGTCCTTGCAAATATCCTGGCATGCCCTGCACTAGGTTGGGAAAATCTTTTGGTATCCATTTACACCCCACACGTGTGTCCTCCCTGCATATGCCCAAGTGAGTATGGCTTCAGTGGGAACTCCCTCTAAGCCTCCACCTCCAAATAACTGAGCTGTGGGTCTGATTCATGGGGCTGGCCTGCCCTGGCTGCTCCCCCAGGCCAAACCACAAGGGCCAGCAATTGGACTCATCTCAATTACTCTTCACTCACAGCACCAGCTGCCAGTTCGTCCTCAGCACCCAGCTCCAGAGATGCTTCTCACCTCCCTCTGAGGCCTGAAGCAAGCCCTGAGAGACTCCAGGAGCCAACCAGTGGTGTCTGTCTTTCGACCCATCATTCTCACCATCCCTTTTATTTGTCCTCAGCAATGGAGCTAGGGTGATGCTTTGGCCATTCCCTCCCAGAGCAGTTGGGGTCCTGGATGCAATGCTGCTCCTCTACCAAAAGCTGATTCAATCCCTTCCCACCAGGCAGCCCCTCTTTCTCTGTCTGCTTGTTGCCTTAATATCCCTCTGATCAATCTCAGAAGAATCCAGTAACATGGAATGGCAGATGGGGAACAGAGCATGAATATTAATTAACAACGGATTCCAAGCAGAGGACTTTAATTACATTAAGAGCGCAGGCTCAGAGGCAGTGACTTAGTTCCTGCTGTAAATCTGTTGACAGGTCATTTGCCACAGTGGTGTCAGTGCTCCTTAATGAATGAATATCTACATTTCAAGTGCTGGTGTATGGGAGAAATAAGGTATTGTTTCCAAAAGCGGCAACACAAGCCTGCACACCAGCGAGAGGGCTTTGCTCATGGGGAGGATTCCGGGAAATAATGACCAGTATAATTACCTGGTAATCATACACCAGGAGCTCTGCTCGCGGGACTGGAAATCCCCAGCATGAGCCAGACCCGCTGCTTTGTCATATGTGGTCTGGTCACTGGGGGGAGACCAAGAACAGCAGCACCTTCGCCGGGCCGGTGGGTGCCGGGTCCCCGCCCCGCTCGGGGCGAGCGATGCTCCCGGAGCGCTGCCCGCCTCGCTCGGAGGGGTTCCCTCCATGTGGCCTCTCACCAAAGGGCTCTCGGTGAGGTGCGGACACGTCTCAGCTTCCAGTACTGGTGGTGCTTTGGCAACCTGGCAGGGAAAATCAGTCCTATGAGGGCAGGGGTTAGTCGGAAAACCCATCTCGCCGGAAAACCCATCTAGCCGGGATCCCTTCTCAGCCCAGAGGCAGCGGCAGGTTGGAAAAGCACGTTTTCCCCAGTACGGTTTAATCCTAGAAAAAATAACAGCCAATGCTGAAGACCTTCTGTACCAGCAAACGGGTCTTTTTGTTCTAATCCCTCAAACTAGTCTGGGACAGCAATGCTGCCAAATAGCCTCTTACAGGGACAACTCTATCTACTCAGGGATTTTGCCGGATGAGTTTGGTCTGAGGTTTGCTGTGCAGAAAACCAGCTTGAACTAAGAGGGTCGCATGAGTGCCAGCGTGCCAATATCCCAGCAAAATGAAGCTTTAGCTTTATCTTTCTTCTCAGCTGCCTTCATTCTGCTGAGCAGCACGTTCCTCCAGAGCCCCCGGTGGCAGTGCAGGAGAACTGTGCTGTGGCTACGAGCAGCATGCAGGCACAGACCCCTGAGCAGGGGGTGATGCTCAAGGGCCTGCTGCATCCTTGGAGCTCCTCCTGCTTGGCCCAGTGCCCCCAGGTCTAGCTGGGAAGCAGTGTGGGACACGGCATGTTTCCAGACTCCCCAGGGCCCTAGAGAAGGCAAGGAGGGAAAGGATCACTGTGGGTGATGGTGGTAGAGCTGCAGAAATGGGCACGGTGCTGTGGACTGCAAGAAGGACATAATGAGGAGTCTTGACTGCGTGGCCACCTTGAGCTGTAAGGGACTTTCCAGCAGCAGATTCAGGAGCTGGAGGCTTGCACAGGGAGGACATGGCATGAACAGCCTCTCTTCTGCATCTTTAACTGGAAAGGCCTTGCCCAGTAGGTTTGCATCCAAAGTGATAGATTACTGATTTTCCTGGCTCTCCCCAGACTGGGATTCCTGCATTTTTCCTGTGCTCCTTGCCAGCACAGTGAGGTTGGCAGAAGCTGGAAGTGCTGCTGGCCAGCTCTGCCAGTGGCATGAAAGGGAGGTCAGAGATGGCTTTGAGCAACCCTTCCCAACTCATGCACCCACAGCTCCAAAAGAAGTCATAGAAATGTTTGAGGGGAAAACTTGACCTAGTGATGAGATACAACAACTAATTAGCTCTGACTGAGCTGAGATGAAGGCTATGAGAGCAGGGTACAAAAAATCAATGGGTTTTAGCACCGAGGAAGGTTCTGATTTGGAAGGAGTGGCCCTTGCCAGCAAGATTTTGTCCTGACCAAGGCTTTCACATCCATGCTTTGCCCTCTTCTGCTCAACAGCTGTAGTGAGCACTCTGCATTGAGAAGGTTTTAAGGTGGCACTGGGATTAACTTTGGATTAAAAATGCCACTAACATCTCAGAAGCAAAGCACCAAACATCCTTAGAAAGTGTCTCTGTGCTTGAGGCTGGCCACAAAGGTGGACCATCATCACAATTCCATTGATAGAGACACTGAAGGGCTCAGGAGCACGAAACCAAAGATTAAATAGCTTCAGCTAACTGGCACAGGAGGCACAACGTGGCAGGACACATCCCAATGCAAGTCCTATGGGAAATGGGGGTACACACTCTGGTTGGAAAGGCTGGAGGGAGCCAATGCTATTGGTGCCCCCAGCTCCTGCTTCATGTGTGGACACACAGGTACCAGGATGCCACTGGCCTGGGGGTGCACACCTGGGGCTGTTGCCACTTCCTACATTGCAGGTGCAAAACCACGCTGTGGGCAACATCCAACAAACAAACTAAAAAACAACTGAAAACTTGCTGGGTAATGGGTGGTGCCAGAGTACATCCCTTGGTCTTTTTCCTTGTCCAGTGAAAACCAGTAGGTATCATACCCCCAGCCTGGGATAACCACTTTTTTCTCTTGCTTGAGAAGAATGTGCTCATCCTTTCTTCCACATTTTAACCAGGTTTCCAACCTGCCCCAAGGTGGGACATGAATGACCTGGGCGGTGCAGGTCCATAGCACAGTTGTGAGCTGCAGGCTGTGAGCTTCCTTGGCAGCTGACACATGGCTCCATCCCCATCTCTCCCCTGTCTGTGGCTCTTCTGGAAAATCTATTTTTATTTGTCTCTTCTAAAAATGAATGGGGAAGGCAGAGGTGTTTCCTTGTTGTGATGAACTTGTCCAAACCCCAAATACTTAAAACCCTGCTGGCCAGCTTTTAAGAGCTGAGTCTAACTCTTTTGTGCTTCTTTTTATTGCTCACTGCCAAATGACAAAGCAGCTTCTCTGCAGGATAGAGGATGTCCCAATGACAGTGAGTTTTGGACCAACAATAAGGTGGCACCTCTAATTCACAGTACCAAAAGTCCTGCTTTACCTTGAGGTAAAAGGTAAAGGCAGCCCCTTTGCCTCCACCCCAGCCACTGTGCTCGTTCACTTCTGCTCCTTTTCTTTTTGCTGCAGCTGTTCCCTGGCTTGGGTCAGGTGAGAGATCTTAAAATGTGAATTTTGAGGCACTGCTGAGCTTTGCATCTGTACTGGGGTGGCACAAGCCTTTCCTCCCTTTCCCTCGTCCTTCAGATCCCAGTGCCAGATTAAGTGCTCATTTCATGCCTTATCAACTGGCTCCAGCAAATGGCTTTTCTGTCTGGGTGACACATGGAAAGTGTCTGAAAATGCAGGGGCAGGGTGAAGGCTATCGGGAGATGGTGGAGCTCTGTACAGGTAATTGCTCTGACCCTCCTGCAAAGGAAGTTGTGCTCGATTAAGGAAGTGATGCTATCGTGTGAGCAGCATTTCCAACAGGGATTAGCAAGCAGGTGTTGGTGTGGGCACGTGGATGATGAAAATGCAGCAAGATTGTGTCATTATTCAATCTGGCCACCAGAGCTGCCATGAGCATAGTAGTGCTCTCCTGGAGCTCATCCCAGCAGACTTGGCTCTGCTGGGGTGGGATTTGGGGAGTCCGGGCCGGTCCCTGCTGTGTTTGTACCAACATGCCCCTCCCTTCGGTGCCCGCAGAGCTCCTCTGGGACCCTGCCTCTGCTGCAGGAGCAGGAGCTGCGTGGCATTCCTTGGCAAGCGCTTCCCACTGAGCTGGCATAGAGTTGTGCTTGGACTATGCTGGCTTAATGGGGCTGAAACTCCCCAACGACAGTAGCAGAATGGAAAGTGAGAAGCTCAATTCCATTTTCCCCCTGCTTTTTCATGTATGCTTTTCCTCCTTGGCTGCTAGGAGAGCTACATTACATAAAGGCAGATAAGTCCCGGCCTTTTGTCAGCAGTTGGAATAATTTTCAATATCTGAGACACCCTGTCTGGCTAAGGTCATGCCCTGTTCTCTAGCAGGTCTTAATTTAGCACCTGCAAGTTCTTGGTGAAGTGTAAAACTTTGGGATGCAGGAAGATGTCACCTCAAGTTTTCTTGCCTTGTGAGTGTTTGCAATTTTGTAGTGGAGATTCTCACGCAGTTTCTATAAACTATGTATATATTTAAAATTATCTATTTTGTTTACATATTTCTCCTCTGGGAAGAGAAATATGATTGATAGTGATGTTCACCAATGAAGTCAGAGAGGTGGCAACCTGTGTAGCCAATCTTCTGCCTTCTGTAAAAAGTGTATGTAAAGTCAAAAAATTAAAATAAAACTTTCCTACCTAACCTTCTGCTGCCTGCCTCATCCTTTGTGTGTCTGATACAGTGACAGGAAGATCCTTGAAGGGTGTTGTGTAGGGAATGTCTTCCCTATGTAGAGATGTGAGTGAGCTGCTGAGCATCTTTACTATCCTCACCTCCCAACTGGAAGCAAATGGTTTTTACTGGAAGCTTGCAAGAGGCATCCAAAGCACAGCTCTGCTGCAGCTCAGGGCTTCAGCATTATGTGCAAGGCTGCTCTGAAGTAGCTGCAGTGAACTGGCTCCCAAACACCTTAGCCCATGCCCCAATGACTGCCTGGGTAGTTGGCTTCCTCCATGGACTGCCTGCATTCCTGCTGCCCTGGGCAATCTACAGGCTGCATGGCTTGGAGCACAGGGGAGGAGGCAGCTGTGAGGTGTGAGGATGATGCAGCAGACATATCCTTTGCTGTCATTTAATCTCATTCCTTGGCTCCACCGCCAAAGGAGTTGAGGCTGTGTATATGGCTTGTTAAAATCTTGAGGCAAGTACAGCTTCTGAATTCAGCAGAGAAATTGTTGTCACCAAACTCATGGGACTGAACAGCACAGGGAAACCTTACTAGGTATTGCAGGGTGAGGGGAACCCAGCCTCCCAGGCCATGGAGCATCCAGGGGAGGTCTCCAGGGTTGTCTCTCATCCCTTACAAGACGTGTCCATTTCCAAGGCACAAACACACAGGGGACAGGACTTTTGACAAGGGCATGTAGTGATAGGACAAGAGGAGATGATTATTAAGTGAAAGAAAGTAGGTTTTAATTTAGGTATTAGAAGGAAATTCTTCCCTGTGAGGGTGCTGAGACCCTGGCACAGATTGCCCAGAGAAGCTGTGGCTGCCCCATCCCTGGAAGTGTCCAAGGCCAGGTCAGACAGGGCTTGGAGCAACGTGGGATAGTGGAGGGTGTCCCTACCCATGGCAAGAGGGTGGAACTAAATGGTCTTTACAGTCTCTTCCAGCCCAAGCCATTCTGTGATCCTTTGATTCTATGGCTCTGGAGTTTTTCCTGCTGGATTTTCGGTGTGTGACTGTGGACTCCTACCGGTGCTGGCACCAGACGGCGGCTGCACACCAGGGCTTACCTCCAGACCCACCAGAAGCAGGAAACCCTGCGAGTTCCCAAACAAACCTCTGGTGAGGGAGGCCAGCGTCTCTGACCTCCGGGGGTCCTGAGTGTTTGAACAGGCTCCTAATCTGCTTGGGAAAAGCAGGAGAGCTGCGGAGGGAGAGGAGGGAGGGCTGGGGCTGTGCCCTGAGCGGGGTTGGCTGTTGCTCGTGGCTTTGATTGCTGAGGCTTGCTGTCTCAGGCTTGCGGGATTTGGCTGCCTGGCCGTGAAGAAAAAAGCTGGATTCTCCCAAAGCCTTTATTCCCATGTCAAGATCACTGGTGGTTTCCCGAGGAGGAGTGGAGGGAGAGGAAGGCTTTTGTTGATGGTTTTTGACAGGCGTGGGGAAAAGCAAGGCTCAGCCTCTGCTCCAGCTAAATCCTAGAATCACAGAATAGTTTGGGCTGGAAGGGTCCTTTAAAGGTCATCTTGTCCATTCCCCCTATAGTGCACCCCACAGCTGCTCCTCACCTTCCCCCAGTGTGGGCTGGAGCAGCCCTGGGTACCTCACTCCATGTTGGGACCATCCCAGAGCCCTCACTCAGCATCTCACTTTGATGGGGCTCCCCCCTTCCCCTGCCTCCTTCCAGAGCCTCCTGGCCCCCTGCTCCTTCCCAGCACCAGCAGCCTGTCTTGTCCAATCCTCATTCCAAATAACCCTGATTGCAGAGACTGAGAGCCCAGAGGATCCAAAGTGCAGGGACATGCCAGGAAGGACAATGAGTGGGGAAGGGTTGAGGAACAACCCTCCAGACTGACCCGCTGACACCACTCTGCCCTCCTCCTTCCTCCCACCCAGCATCCTCTTGCTTGCTCCTGAACATCATTAGCAGATTTGAACTGCAGTGGCACCCTGCCTGTGAGGATCATCTCTATGGAGGATCCCAAGGCTGTTGCATTCCTTAGCCAAGATGGCCTGGCTCTGAACTGGGATCTCTAACAGATGCCCACTGAGAGACTGATCTAACAGATGCTTCCCTGAGAGACAGAAAACGTGCTGAGGGCACATTGCCACTAGTCAGTCACCCTGGAATCCCCGCCTTATGCACAGGACCAGTCTTCTTTTCACAGGTTTACAGGCAGAGAAATCATCTCATTGGTCAGTTAATTGTTTGGGAGTTTTTTGGGTTCTTTTTTTTTTTTTTTTTNGTTTGTCTATTTGTTTGTTTTTGGAAAGCAAAGAAAAATTACCCAAATGCCAGGGATTTACTCTGTAGCCCACAGTGATGCTGGGATGGGAACAGCATCCCAGCATGTCTCTTCCCCAGATGCTGAGCCAGCCCAGTGATGTGCCCCCGCTGTCCTGCCATCCTCACCCTCACCAGCCCCACCTTGGCAGGGATTGCCAGGGGAACCTGACTGGGTGGAGAGTGCTCAGGAGCCAACACGGGATAATGATTCATAGTCTCAGCTTCCTGCTCCAGTGGTTCCCAAATCTGGACAGACTCAGGCCTGGACAGGCAGAGCAAGGCAAGACATGGGCTTGGCATGGCAGGGAGCCTTCCTCTGCTGTTGCCCATCTTGCCCCAAGGAAGCCCTTGGTGGGCTTTGCAGCTTCTGGTGGATCCCAATCCTGCAGACAGCAGAGCTATTTGTTTGTGGGTGCCATTCTGTCAAGGGAGCAGCTTTTCCCAGGCCAGAGCCTATATATAGAGTCCCTGCCTGGGTGCACTTCTGGAGGGTTTTGTTGCTTTGATGCTGGATCCATCCCAGCCAGGCCGTCCCTGAGGAGGCAGTGCTGCCGAATCTCTTGATACATTGCTGAGGGTCATGCTTTTTTGGATTACCTGGGGAAGAATGCGTGGCAAAATGATAAACAGCCTCTTAATAAAATCACCACCATTCAAAATTAGCCATCCCGTGAGATCCTCTCTTATCAGGCCCTGGTAGACAGAGCTATCAGGAGCCTGGTTCATTCCTGAATGAATACTCACTGTAAGCAGAGCTTGCTGGCGTTGGCCCCAGGACAACACTTGCTGGGCCACCTCACCAGTGTCAAGCCCTGAGCTGGGTTCTTTTCGTGCCCCCACTGCCAGTGGATGGGCACTGGGTCAGTCAGTGAAGGCAGGAGAGCTGCAGACCTCTTCTCACCACCTCCCCATAAGCAATGGGTGTTGGTGTTGTGCTTGGATGTGGTTCACACCACAATTGTCCTTGGGAGTTGCTTGCCCAACTTCGCATGAGCCATCCTTGCTCTGCCTGGCCTTGTTGGCTCCCTGTGTCCTCCCTTTCTCCTCACACACCGCCAACCCAGCCCTCACCTCTCTGTGTGCTCACACCCACCTTCCTCCTTCCCGGCAGCAGGAGATGCGCTGTGCTTACCCCTCCTAACCCTCAAATTTTCCAGCATTGTATTTTTCTGTCTCCCCCTGACTAAAGGCACCAGTCCCCCACCCTTATTCCTATCACTCTCCCACCCTGAGAAGACAAAAACCTGCCCAACCCCACACAGCCAGCTCCTGCCGTTTATTCTTAAATCCCTTCCCTCCTGCCTTGCTGGTTTGAAAGCCTGTACCCTGGAATGGGCCTCCCAGCTTTCGCTGGCAACCCTGCTTCAGACTGACCGCCACAGATAGTGTTTGGGAGTGAAAAAAAAATAGAATATATATATATTTAAAAAATAAAAATAATGAAAAGGAACCTTAAAAACTTCTCATCTACTGAATCTCCTTGCTGAAGTTTTCCTAGTCTCCTATGCCATGTGCTGCTGTGAGGGAGTCTTGGGAACCGAGAGGAAACTTTGGGGATTTGTTTTCTCACCTGTATGCTTTGAGCAACTCTCCCTAGCAGCGCTGATGCTGTACCCTCTGGCAGAGGGTGGATGAGATGCTCCTCACACTGCTGCCCACTCCCTTGGTGCATTCATAGGGGTTTTTTTGGCTTTTGGATGTGGTTTGCTCAGATAAGGCATCTCCACCCCACCTTTCTGCACGTGTCATTGTTTGGGAAAGGAAAAAAAAAATAATAAAAGTGAGAAAAAGCAGAAAAATCTTGCCGAGGGGGGATTCTGAGCCCGAGACAACCTCTCCCCTCGCTCGGGGCAGGGCTGAGGGAGGGTGCCCCCTCCTTTCAGCTTCTTTTCCTCCCCTCTAGGTGATGGAGATGGAGGATGGAGGCGAGGTGGGAGCTACAACAGGAGAAAACACGGGCAAGGACAGGGCAGATGCTGTCCCAAAAGCCCGAGGGCGGGAAGGGGGTGCGGAGGGGACCCAACGCCCGGAGCGCTGTGTCTCCTCCGCATCCCCTCCCCGCCAGCATCCTGGGCAGCGCCCGCGAGGGCGGAGGGAAGGGAGGGCGATGCTCCGCTCGGGGTTTATTAGATTGGACATAATCATCTTTAAATAAGGGCAGCCCCCCCTCCACACCCCTCCTTGAGGTGGGGGGGGGGGGAGCGGAGCGCCTCGGGGCTTTCTAGATAAGGGCGACTAACGCAGCCCCCGCTCCCGCAGGCAGAGCCGGGCAGCGCCGAGAGCCGCGCAGGGTCCGCCGTGCCCCGGGAACCCCGGCTGCAGGCAGAAGGGGGGTCCCCGCCGCGGTGCTCTCGCCTTCCTTCTCCTCCTCCTCTTCCTCCTCCTCCTCCTCCCGCAGGGAGCAGGAGGGAGGAGAGCGGTGCCGGGGAAAAGTTGGGGGCAGCGGCTGCGGCGGGGGGCGGGGGACTGTGCCCCGGCGCTGCCTCCCGCCGCCCCCCTGAACACCCCGTTTCCCCCGCGGCCACTCGCCCCCCACCTCCCAGCCCCCCAAACTTCGTTCCCAAGGAGGATGCTGCGCGGCGGAGCCCCCCTGGCCGCGCTGCTGCTGGCGGCGCTCAGCCTGGCCCGCGGGGAACCCCCGCCGGTGTCGGGGTGCGGGATGGAGGCTCCGAGCCGCCGCGCCGCCCCCCCGCATCACCCGTACGGGCTGTACCCGCAGGGTCCCGCCGCACACGGGGCGCTCGGAGCCGCATCCCCGCGGGGCCGGAGACCGCGGGGAACCAGGGGAGGAGGAGGAGGAGAAGAGCCGGAGGGCGAGGCGGACGGCCGGGGCCGGAGCCGGGGGGAGAGGCGGCGGGGCCGGGAGCCGCAGGTGCCGGACCCTCCCCGGGAGCGGCCGCTGCCCGCCCTGTACTTCTCGGGCGGCCGGGAGCAGCTGGCGGCGCGGGCGGAGGCGCTGCCCGCAGTCCCGCGGGAGGAGTTCACCCTGGAGCTGTGGGTGAAGGCGGAGGGCGGACAGAACAACCCGGCCATCATCGCAGGTAAACCCCGGCAGGGAGGGATGGGGACCCGACACCCCGCGACCCTCCTCGAACATCCGCACGGGGGAACTCCCTGACTTCGCCGTTCTGGCAGGTGACACCCCGCGCCCACACCCGCGTTCTCAGCACCGCGGGCGTGGAATATTCCTCCTTCCCTTGAGACCAAACCCTAAACCATCCCCTCCCCTCTGTTCCCACCCGCCCCGTCCTCCCAGCCCGCCCCCATGCCCCCCCATCCCGCCTCGGCTCCATCTGGTTTTTCCGTCTTCCCTCGCCGGGAGCTGCAAGGTCTCTCTGGGTGATACGCTCCCCCTGATCCTCCTCCCCTCTCCCCCGGCAGCCCACCAGTCCCCCCTGCTCTGGGCTCCGGGCACACGGAGCTTTCCGGGGCTCCCGGCGGGTCCCCGGGGCGGTGGCCGCACGGTGGCAGCCGCGCCGCGCTCACGGCTCGGCGCCGCTCCGAGCCCCGGGCTGCGGCCCCGAGGGCTCTGCGGCGCGGCTGCGGGGCAGGGGCCGGCCCCAGGGGCTTGCTCTACCCGTAACTGCCCCCTCAAGAGCTCGCTGAGAAACAGGCAAAGGGATGAGCGAGTCCTGTGAGGAGCGGCTGATGGAGCTGGGGAGGGGGGGCTCGGCCCGGAGAAAAGGAGGCTCAGGGAGGACCCTATTAGTCTCCACAACTATCTGGAAGGAGGGTGTAGTGGTTGTCTGTCTCTTCACCTGAGTAACAAGTGATGGGACAAGAGGAAATTACCTCAAATTGTGCCAAGAGACATTTATGTTGGATACTAAGAAAAATTTCCTCTCTGAAAGGGCTGTCGTGTGCTGGAACAGGCTGCCTGGGGAAGTGGTGGAATCACTATCCCTGGAAGTGTTAAAAAATGTATAGATGTGAGTTCTTAGGGACATGGTTTATTTGTGATCTTGGCAGTGCTGGGTTAACTCTTGGACTTGACCTTAAAGGTTTTTTCCAACCTTAATGACCCTGTTACTGAGAAGCTGTGGAGACAGAGAAGACAGGTACACAGGCACAGAGGGGGGCAGATGTCACCTCCTGCAGCAGTGCTTCATTCAGCTGTGCCAGGAGGGGTGTTTGTGTCTGGGTACAAGCTCGGCAGGGCAGCGCAGGGATGCTAGGAAGGGCTGGGAGCAGAGGATGTCTGGGGTCCCCACGGTGGGGGCTCCTGTGTTTCTGTGCTGCTCCAGCCAAGCTGATTGGGGAATTCTTCTCTCTATTCTAACTCTCCCCTGGCTTGTGATCGTTACACCGAACCTCCCTCTGCTTTGCCTGGTCCCTTTCACTGATTTTTCTCCTTGGTTATAGGGCAATAACTACACCTGTGCTGTGGAAAAGGAGGAAGGGGTGGGGGCTGCCCATTCTTTGTGTGGCAGAGAGGAAAAGAGCCCTGTACAAGGAAACTACCAAACTCCTTAGCATCCACCTCACCGTCCGCCTTCCTATCGGCATCCTCGATGCCTCCCTGCACCTTGGGATGCAGGGAGCACAATTCCCAGTCATTGCATCAGCAGCACAGCTGTTTTCGTCTGGAGGTCTGGCCTGCAGGTGCTGGGTTTTGAGTTTCCCAGCTATCCAGCAGAGGTTTCCTTATTATTTTTTTTGTCCTTTATTTTTAAATTTTCTTCTGGAGGGTGGGACAGTTGTTAGTGCTGAAAGCACCACCCGTGAGTGCTGGCATTTACTCGACTAATATCCCCCAGCTTCCTTGCTCCAGGGTTTGAGTCAGCCCCAGGAACCTCCAGCTGTCTGAGTCACTGTTCACTTCCCACTGTCACCCTGCAGTGGGGACCAAGGGCTCTGGGTGTGGGTGGCCAAAGGGGACCAGCCCTGTGCTGCTGGCATTTTATGTGAGCAGGTGACAGAAGCAGCTGCCAGCCCTCAGCAGGTGCTGAGTCTGATTCTGATCTGGTGCTCCTGCTCTGTCAAAGGAGAGGAGACTGAGCATGAGGTCATTCAAAAGTGTGGAGGAGCTGGAGATGATGCTCCAAGTGTCCACGTATGAGGAAAGGCAGGAGGAAAGCAGGGCAGAGCTGAGCTCTCCCATCCTCCTGCCTGGGAAGTAAGGGCAGGCTGAGCAGCTCTGATCATGGAAAGCAAGCTGTCCCATCAGCTGGTGTGGCTACTGCTTGGATTGAAGGCTCAGGAGTCGCTGTTTTTTTCCCTAGATGCCACATTTTGCCTCAGGGCCACCCTGGATGGGGTTGTTCATCCTTCTTAGTTGTTCCTTCATGGGGGGATTTCTGCTGGGGTATAACCTGCCATAGCCACTGTTAGGGAAGGAAACTGGTCCTTCTTTGTTGTCCTACTCATTTTGGGCAGCAGATGTCCTTTCATGTGATGCTGTTTCCTTTTCCACCTTTTTTGTCTCCCTTCCATCTATGCCTGCTCTGCTTCTGGTGAACCCCAAGGAATTTCCCTTTGTGCCAGGCTGAGGTTTGTTTTTACTCAAATTATAGATGATTTTGTTGAGTCAGATCCTTTACCAGAGACCATCCAAAACATCTGCTGTATCTAAATCCAGACATCCTCCTTGGGTCCCTGAGCTTCTCACTGCATACGCTGAGGGGTGACCATGACTAGAGGCCCCTGGCCTTTGTCAGACCTTCTGGAGCTTTAGCAGCTGATTTCCCCCAGTATCTGGGTCTCAAAGCATTACTGAAAGTTATTCCTTGTGTTGCAAAACTCCTGGCCCCAGTGGGAGAGCCTGCTTGCAGTGGGGTCCTTACAAAGGGGCACATTCGATCCCTTTGTGGGCTTTTTTCTCCATGACCTTCCCTGGCAGGTACCTTCCTCTTCAAATTCTTTTGCACTGTTACCAACAACTCTTGTTTCAACCCCCAGAGGCATTCCCTTAAGGCACAGGTGAACAGCATAAACCAGGCTAGAGCTCCCCTTTCCTGCCTGAGGGCCCAGAGGCAGAGCTGTACTTAGAGCTGCTGAGGAGATACCCCACACTTCTACAAACAGCTTCCCCTTCTGGTGGGTTGTCTCAGGACAAAATAGCAAGCTCCTTGGCAAACTCTGGGGTCTTGAAACTGCCTCCCTGATAATTTCTCATGAAGGCCCTTGAGAGATGTCAGAACCTGGTTCTAGACCTTTTTTGTTACACTATTCTGCAGTGGCTGCTGGCTGTGGGACATGCGGCTCTGCCTGCAGAACCTTCACTGCTGCTGATGTGGACGTGTCATCCTTGGCTATGTCTAAGATGCATCAGCTGCTGATTTACTGATTTTCCTCCCTGTTGTGGGCCGAAGCTGGGCGTGTCTCAATTTCAGGAACACTGAAATGAAACTCACAATACGGCTGTGAGGAAAATCTCTCTTTAACTTAAATCTGACTCCAGTATTTATAGATATGTACAGAGGTCAAGAGATTGGCTACACAGGTTGCCACCTCTTCAACCTGGGTGGTGGACATCACCATCAATTATTTCTTCTCTCAGAGAAGAAGTATGTAAACATTCTAAGAATAGATATTGTTTTCATGAAACTGTGTGAGAAAGTTCTACAAAAAGACAAAAAGACAGAAAGCTCAAGGCAACACCTCCCCTGTTGTAGAGCTGGCCTTGGCCTTACTTACATCCCTTTGAGGACTTTGACGAAGTCCTTATACCTGGTCTTGGGCTCATTTAAATTTCTTTTGGCCAATATTGAACTCATCAGGCACTGCCAAGTGTGGCTTGTCTCCAGCATGGGTTCATGAGGATGATAGCTTACACTCAACCCCTAATGCTGTTTTTCCCATTCTTATCTTGGGGCTTAATCAAATTTGGGGCACTCTGAATCATTTCAAGTTGAACTGCATGAATTTCCCAAGAGTGAAAGTACCAAGCCCTGTTTCCTCACCCCCACAGAGGACCAAGGATGGCTTTTGAGTGTGCAGGTCTCAGCACGTTTCAGCCAGCACCCAGCCCAAAAGTACTCTTCAGCTTTGCCTTCTCACTTCTGCAAGGCTCCTTTGCTCGCCTCCTGCTTTTTGGCTTTTCCCAGTCTCAGCTTCCCCTGGTCTTTCTCCTTTTCTTTCACAATCCACCAGAAAACAGGAGTTGGCCAAAGCCCATCCACCCACGGAGGCTTTGTGCGTGGCTGCCTTTGTAGTGAGCAGTGACAGGGATCCATGCCCAGGGTGGTTATGACCGTGGGATGGTTTAGAGGCCACCACCCATCACGCCCTTGGTGAAAGTGATGGATGGAGGGAGGGCNGAGGGAGGGATGTTGCTTCCTGGGGTGCAGCAGGGCTTGGTGTGACCTTTGCCAGCCGTGTTTATAAGGGGGAAATGTGAGGTCATGGTAACCTGGCTTCAGACACATGTCCTGGATGAGAGCCAGGAGATCCTGCTCCTCCTGGAGCTCCTTCTGTTCTACACCTCTGCTTCTCTCTACTGGCCTCTTTGATATTCTGGCGGCCGATGGGGTATCCCCAGAGACAGGCAAGACAGTGGCACAGGCAGGGATGCATTGTTTTGGACCACAAGGTCCTGATGACATGAAGATGGGCAGGCAATGTATGCAATGGGAATGGCACAGTGAGGGGCAGGAGAATCCATGCAGCACGAAAAGCAGGATCGAGAATAAGAAATACCACAGCAGGAGTCTTTGGGCATGGCAGCAGGTTTTGTCAGCACTGGGTCACTGCTGGGGTGATGAATGGGATAGCAGGGTGCCCCCAGAAGACATCACTGAGTGGCAAAGTCAGAGAGTGACTTCAAATTCATTCACCTCAGCCAATGACTGGCATGAATGTCCTGGCTATGGTGGTTTAGGAGCCCAGAGGCATTTATTTCAAGCAGCAGATCCTTTACCTTTTCCAGCTTGTAAGTGCCACTGATTCCCAAGGGCATTCTGTGCCTGCAAGCCTCTGGTTCTTTGCTGTGGGCACTCAGCAGTCTAGGGGAAAGTCAGCACAGCTCCGGGTCTTGCCCAGCCTAAAACAGGTTTGCAGTGTGCTTGGGTGAAGAGGGAGAGAGGCTGTTCCTGGGAATGGGTTTATGTTCAGGTGACCTTAGGGGCTGAGGAGTGCACTCGCCAGGCTGGAGGCAGCACAGCCCTCTCCAACCCTCTCCCGCCAGCACTGGATGCATGACTCGGAGGGAAACTGGAGCATAAACGAGAGCTGTAAATCTGCCTGGAAGCTGTTGGGGAAGCAGTCCCTGGAGGAGCCTGTATTGCTTTGGGTTGCTGTGCTCTAATTCTTAAAAGCTTTGGCTCGCAGATAAACAGCTTAGCCTCTAATCCCATCCCGCCGGAGCACTCCTACAGAGAGCAACTCAGAAACACCTCGCTCTTCAGCCTCTGCTCCCATCCATGCTCTTCCTCCCCTCTCCATCCTGCCTCTCTGGCTCTGCCATTCTTCCTGGCTGCTCCACCTACTCATCCAAATGATTTTGAGTGAGGGCTAGGGTGTCGCCCCTGGTGGAGGACCCACTGTCCAGCCTCTGACCACTTTCATTTACCTGCTCCGAGGAGCCAGCTTGTGCTCCAGAAAGGAGTGGTGATGCTCTCTGGTCCTTACCAGCTCTCCTCTCTCTCTCTCCATCCCTGTCCCTGACCTGCTGCAGGTGTCTTCAACAACTGCTCGCACTCAGCCAGCGACAAGGGCTGGGCGCTGGGTATCCGCGCCCTGCAGCTCAGTGGCAAGAAGGACGCCCGCTTCTTCTTCTCCCTGCGCACGGACCGGGCAGCCACTGCCACCGAGGTCACCTCCCACCACCGCTACCGCCCTGGGGCATGGACACACCTGGCTGCCAGCTACGATGGGCGGTGGATGGCCCTCTACGTGGATGGAGTGCGGGTCGGCCGTTCCGGCGGGCAGGAGGGAGCCCTGCACAGTGCCTTCATGTCCTCCTGCCGCACGCTGCTGCTGGGGGGGGACGCCTGGGGGACCACCCACACTTTCCGGGGACACCTGGCTGGGCTGGCCCTGTGGCGCGGTGCCCTGTCCCAGTCCCGTCTCCAGCGTTCCTTTCCAGAGGAGGTGGCTGAGGAGACGGCAGGGCTGGCTCTGGCCGCTGGCTTTGCCACCCCGGAGGAATGCTGGATGCCTTTTCGGGAGGGTGCCTTCCCCCAGCAGTGGGTGCTGCTGTCCCCACCGTCCCCCATCCTGCGGCCGCTGGGCCCCCCTGCCTGTGGGCAGACCGCCTGCGATAACGTGGAGCTGGTGTCCCACTACAACCAGCACTGGCCGCTGCGGAGCTGGAAGGTGGTGCGGTACCGCGTGGTCAACCTGGCCGAGGACGACGGTGGGCGGCCGACCGTCAGCTGGGAGCAGATTTGGCGGCAGCACCGGGCGCTGAGCGAAGCTTTCCGGCCCTACAACATCTCCTGGCAGCTCAGCTTGCTGGAGGTGCACAACTCCTCCCTGCGCCGCCGCGCCGTCCTCCTGGGCTGCGAGCCCAGCAAGGTGGGCAACGAGCGCTGTGACCCCGAGTGTGAGCATCCCCTCACCGGCTACGACGGCGGGGACTGCCAGAGAACCGGCCGCTGCTTCTCCTGGAAGCGCCGGGACGGCATCTGCCACATGGAGTGCAACAACATGTTGGACGACTTTGATGACGGCGACTGCTGCGACCCGCGGGCCACCGACGTGGCCAGGACCTGCTTCGACCCCGACTCTCCCCAGCGGTAGGTGTGGGGCTTGTGGGGGTGGGATGTCCAAGGGATGGGATGTGCCCCCTCCCCAACACCTGCTCTGCACCTGGGTATTGCTTCTGACCAGTGGCTTCCCAGTGTGGGAAGGCAGAGGGGCGTTTTCCCATGGGGTTGGGTGTGTTTGCCATCAGTCCTACAGTGTGACATGACACCCGTCTGTGAAGCCCTGCCAGCAACTCTTTTTCTCCCCCAGGGACACTCCTCCCCACTGCCCCCCCAACCCGGGGGGGATTCCCAGTGCAGAGCTGCCGGCCTCTGGTTACATGCCAGTGGGAATGTGGGCATCCCTGGGGTGGGCAGAGCAGCCCGTGCAAAGGATATTGCTTACCCTGATCCACTCAATGGGATGTAGTTGGGGAATTTCTGCCCTTTCCCACCTTCTCTGGATGTGTCTAAAGTCTGATTTCTTAATTTGTGTTCAAAATGCCTTTTCTTGAGTGCTGGAGAGGGGAAAAGGAGGCAAGCCAGCAGTGAGGTGCAGTGTTAGGAATGGTGTGGGTGTGTTCCTGAATCCTGCACCAGGGAGTGATGCCCACAAGGAGATTCCCTTGGCTGGAGGAGGACATCTGCCGTTACTGTGTGCTGCAGGTGCAAAATACCTTGAAAATCCACATGAACTAAAACCCATGGAGCATCAACATGCTGTGTTAGGGACCCTTGCTCTCCCCAGGGGTCTTTGGAGTCAGCAGCAAGGGGAGAGGATGAAGAGGCAGACCCATTCACATGATGGGGGAGCCCAGGCTGTTGGGAACAGTGTCCTCAGTGCAGTTGGTGGCTTGCACCCACCTGTCCTCCTTGCTGGAGCCTCTGAAGTGCCAATAGCCCTGTTGATGGCTTCCAGCACTCAGGGCTCTGCTAAATGTACTTTCTGTATGGAGATGGGGAAGGGGGAAAAAGTCATGGCTCTTCCTTTTTTTTTTTTTT